>APFE030322467.1:162532-222082 GCA_000404065.3 Pinus taeda
ATGGAGCAGTGAGTCAAGGCCTTGCACTATGACAATGTTGATGGATATGATGTTATAACAGATGGATTGCTAATCCGGTTTCGCTTATGTGAATTCTTCAAGATTGAAAATTGGCAAACACCATGTAATGTTGTATGAATACCTCCCTAGTTAAGAGGGAGTGCTGAAGGAAATGTAACTAGGTTCGGTCTTCATAAATGTAATTTTGATATTTGTATTTATTCAAGAAAAGAGAAATTATTTTTATATTATTTGTCAACGAGTTTTTTGCTCACTGAAAATAGGTCGAGAACATTTTAAAGTGTTTCTAGAAAGTCAAAGTCAAAATGGGATTATGATGAGACCCTTTGAGGGCATGTTACATCATATATGTCAACAAACAAGGTCATGGGAACACCTCCAAGCATAGTCAAATCCTCTCCTAGCCACAACGAAGTCTCCAAGCAGCAAAATGACAAATAAAAGATGAATTATCAAGTTGGCCTAATGGACAGTCAAGTCGACCTGAAGAGGAGGAACATACCTCTATTTATAGAGGTTGTCCACTCCTCATTTGAGAGCACTTCTATTAAATTTAGGTATGTTCTATGCTAAGAGCTATTTACTTCAAATTTTCACATTAACTCAATATCAATTCCATATTAGCAATCACATTTAGCATGATAGTAAAATGCCTAAGTTGCACGAAACGGAGAAACGGGTACGAGTTTCCGAAATGGGCACGAGTACGAAACGTGACCCCCCCAAATTTTGGAAACGGGGAAACGCAATATATATATATTAGGACATTTAAGAAATATGTGCAATCATAAAGCATATATGATACATTCTAATTTATCACATTTTGATTAAATTGTAATTGTCAATGCATAAACTATAAGTCTCTAAATTTACATCACATTTACTCATGAATGATCCCATAATGAAAATAGAAATATCCAAAATCAGCCACGAGAAATTTCTAATTTCTTGTCTCGTGCTTGATTGGAAGACGACTCCTACATAGTCGAACGACCTTAGTGCTCTTGATTAAATATAAGTTTCATACCCTAGTACCCTACATGCTCTTCGTTATTGGGAGTCTCCCTGCATAGAGGGCTTGGTTCTTTTGATTAAATACAAGTTCCATACCCTAGTACATGATAAAATCCAATGGAAACATTGCAATCCCTCCAATCCTGAAATCGAAAAACAGATAAGTCTGTTGGATTTTGAGTGAGATCTAAAATTCTACTTCCTCCATATGAAATCCAATGAGGGCGAAACCACTCTCAAACATCCTGAATCATTTCATGGTAATGTTAAAAATTTAAGTAAAAGGATAAAAATGAAAAATAAAGGAGAATATCACTTTTACTTTAAGAATTTAACATTACCATGAGCTGCATATCAACACTAGGGTAAAAGTTCACTTTTATAACTTTAGACAGGCATCTAGAAGCAACTAAAAGTCACTAGATAACCTAAAAATAAATTAGAAAACAAACTAACAAAAAAAAAAACACAAGTAAAACGCTGAAACGTGAGTCGTACGGCCCTGAAACGCGTTTCAGGCCGTATTGGCCACGTTTCAGTTTTGTGAAACGTGGCAGTATGGCCTGAAACGTGTTTCAGGGCCGTAACAAACGCGTTTCAGCGTTTTGTACCCGTTTCCGTATGGAAACGCCCCCTTGCCCTACGTTTCCTGCAACATAGATGACAACCATCAAATCAAGGAAACACACACATTGATAACGGAGTTCACTTAGTGTGGATTACGTCTCCGGGCCCTGGTGTCAAGAGTAGGGAGGTCGCTTCATTAAATGTTGCAAGATGATGATCAATACATAGTACATTCTTTGTCATTACAAGGATAAATTCCCTCAATCAGAGCGGCATGTTCCTCCACGAGACGTTTTCAGGAACTCTCCATGAGACATTTTTCAGGAACTCTCCACGAGACATTTTCAGGAACTCTCACTCATATGGGCAAATTCTCTCAACAAGAGTGGCATGTTTCTCCATGAGACGTCCTCCTATAGGAACTCTCACTCAAATGGGCATTCCTTCAACATGACAAGCTAATAAAATCTCACATGATGTGGCATACAAGTATCTCTCGACATAATGGTAATCAAGGATCTCAGGAACAAAAACATCATCTCAGCAAATCAGAAGAAAAACATGACATAACTGCATCATATACCTCCACTTTTAGCAATGGCCTAAAAATGCAAAGCGCAGTTGCTGAAATGAACACCACTGATGAATTTGTGGCGCAAAATCATGTCAAACGACTATAAACTTTGCCCCTTTTTGAAACCATTAAATTTTGGACCCTCGCATCTTGAAGATTCCCCCAAAGTTTCCTTCCTGAAGATGGCCGAAAAATCCATTGCTCGGATGAAGATTTTGAGCACACCACTGCGCTCCTTGCGAAATTTTGTGAAAAATGACTATAAAGTTGGCATCATTCTGCCTCGGTAAAAAATCAGCCTCCAAAGGAATCTTTTAGATTCCACAAGATTTTGCAAAGATTCTTTGCTGCTGGACGTCTGAATTTCTGCTGTTTAGATGGGGAAATGGACCACACCATCGTGTTCCTTGTGAAATTCTGGTTCTTTTGAGTATAAAGTTGCCATGATTCTATCACAAGCTTCAAAAAGTTTCTCTGAGAATATTCTTGTAGAATATTTCTGTCTCAGAATTTGTGCCACATGGTGCCGACTCTGGTTCCGCTCGGCACTTCATGTCAAGGTTCCAAACGACTGTGATTGATCTTCGCTCCTTCGTTTTCAGTGGAATGGTGTATGAGGGGTTAAATAATATTTGATGGGTGGATTAAACTATGATAAGCTCGTAGGGCGTTGGTGGAGTTGCTGTGTTTGGCGGGCAGAGGTTCTGGGTTCAAAACCCGATCCTGCTCGAATTGGAACACCGTTTAACAATTTCTATTGGCGAGACATTTGAATTAGCACATAACAATTTTATGTTACAGTTATGTGCCGATTGGCGGTCGGACTTCGTTGTATGGCGGTTTAACACTTGCGTTTTATGGCAACGGTTATATATATGTGGGCATATGGTTGTGTTTTATGCGATAGCTGTTGGCGTATTACCATTTATGTGGTATGGTGGGACCGCCCGATTTGCGTGCTGGGCGAGTTCGATCCCCGCTGGTCCCATAACTGCTACGACGTTCAACGGTTGGTGATTATGGTATGTGGTTGATATGTTGGTTTTTGGTCGGGGATTGAGCGGGTCCGCTGGGGGTGACCCACCCACCCCAATCACTATATATAATACAATCGTTGAGGGGATATTTTTTGATTTTTTTTAACAAACCAATAAAAAATTTTCAACTAGATTTTAAGTGTTACTAATGAAATTAAGTAGGCGACAAATTTGCTTGTTCCGGTGGTCAAATTTTGTGCACTGGGACTGCAAAATATTTGCCTCGTTAACACTGCCACTTGGCAAAGTTTGACCTGAACTTTGACCAGCTATAACTTGAGCATACGAACTCAGATTTGAGTGCCGTTTGCACTGTTGGAATTACGACAACGAGCACTGCGATCTGGTCCTGGTTTCACTTCAATATGAGGACTTTGATTTTTGAGCTATTTTGAAGCCACTTCTGAATCCTGAGCGTGTCTGGAGCCACATGGATCACTTCCATATCTCCCGAACTTCAGAAGTTGGAAGGGATTGAAAGGTATAAGGACATCATCTATTATTTGACAAACTTGACTTGCCCTGATCATTTGGTAACGCATAAGAGGAGGGCTCTCATATTAAAAGCATAAAATATTGTATCTTAAAGGATGACCTTGGATGGAGAAACTCTGATGGGATAATACTCGAATGCATTGATGAAGATGAGGCTAAGAAGCTCATCACCGAGTTCCATGTAGGGTTTTGTGGGGGGCATTTTGCAGCGAAAACCACAACCCACAAAATTTTGCGTGTAGGATATTATTGGCCCACCATTTTTCAGATGTGAATATATTTGCCAGGAGATGTCAGGAATGCCATCTTTTTACTGGGAAGCAAAAATTAGCAGCTTTGCCTCTCCAACCGGTTATAGTAGAAGCTCCTTTCCAGTAGTGGGGGTTGGATTTCATTGGTAAATTCAATCAAAACTCTAGTAATGGTTATTCATGAAAATTCACCGCGACAAATTATTTTACAAAGTGGGTTGAGGCCATTACGACAAAGCATGCTACTAAGAAAGTTGTCATGGATTTCATTGAAAATCATATCATTACCGGATTTGGTGTTCCTGCCAAGATTACGATTGACAGTGCCAAAGCTTTCAGCTCTTTTGAATTCTCCTCTTTTTGTTTCAAGTATGGCATAATTCTGTCTCATTCTTCAAATTATTATCCCTAAGGAAATGGTCTGGCCGAGTCAAGCAATACAAATTTAATCAGCATCATTAAGAAGATTGTTGGGGATAACAAGCAATCTTGGGATAGTAGGATCATATATGCATTATGGGCCGACAGAATCACATAGAAGAGGGCTATTGGAAAATCCCCTTTTGAGCTTGTTTATGGTTTGGAAGTAACTTTGCTTGTTCATCTGAAGCTTCTCGCTTATCAACGCCTTCAACATTTTATAGAGGACAAAGACGCAGTTTAAACTTAAGAAAAGAATAGATCAAATAATGGAACTTGATGAAACCTGCAGGAACACTTTTGATAACATATGCCAGAGCCAAGCCAAAACAAAGGAAGGATTTGACAAGTCTCCACACAACAAATCTTTACGGGTTGTTGATATGGTACTATTATGGGATCACAGAAATGAGAAACCCAACAACCATGGAAAGTTTGGTAGCCTATGGTTGGGACCATATATTATCGGAGGGATTGCTGGTGCCAGTTCTTTCTATCTTAACACTTTGGAAGGCGATCCTGTGGACCTACCAGCGAATGGGCAGATGCTGAAATTGTACTACAGAGATGACATCTGATGCCATAGGCATCGTTTTGTATAGTATCTCTAACCCTATTCCCTTTTTATTTCATATTGTTAGATAGTTCATTTCACGCATTTATATTATGTTTTTTATATTTCGGGTTGTTAGAATAGATTTTCTATTCCAGTGGTATTTTCTATATATGCATGATGATTTCGATGTTGAATGGATATCTATTTGATGGACTCTTGTTTCCTTGGATGCAAGATTCTAGGATCAAAGAAACTAGCTGTTATTTTTCCATTTGGAGGATTTATCTATAAATTAGAGAGTTAGTTGAGTCTCTAGTCATCTTGATCTCTGGCTAGAATTGCTGCTGAAGCATTTTGTAAACTATTTTTTCTACTATAATAAAAGAATTTCGGGTGCAACTCGAGGTGTTCTTGTTCGTTGATCTGTGGTATGTATTGACTACAGGTTTCCTATGTGGTGCTTTATAGTTATTATTATGAGATAATACATGGTGTTTGTAGGTACTTAATCCTTGGTCTCCGAGTTCATAGACTGTGGGCAAGGGTTACTTTGCTTGGATCCTTAGTTTTTATATGGTGGATTGAATCTTTGCTAGGGTTATATGAGCATAAATTTTTCTAAAGTGTTTTAGCCATTTTTTCAATGAAAAATATTATTTTCTCAAAATCTATTGTAAAAACCCATGTATATTCTGTAAGATAATTTTTTAATATTAATTGTAAATTATTTTTTCTAACTTGGGTTAAGGGTTTTTTAGATCTATTTTGTATATGTTTGGGGTTTGGGTGCTATTTTTATTTTCAATTTTGCAGGTTGGATCAAGAAATCAAGTGGAAGAAGAGCTAGATCTAGGCCCTTGAGGGTAAGATCTAGCCTCTTGGAATTTTTTGTAGGTTTTCCATGAAAGAATTTTCAGAAAATCAAAGAGTTGAAGCATGAAATTTTTTTGAGCACGGGTTTCAAGGTTTTTAGGGCTCCTAGCCTGGTTTTCTCCTCCAAACCCTCAGCGTCACCTCTTTGGCCTCCTGCGTTAGCCTTTTCAACCTTCCTAAAGCTGGCTGTGACCCTTAGGGGTTGCGACCTCCCTTCTTCTCCCTAATTGCAGGCCCAAAAGGCCTTGCGGCCTCCTCTTCGACCCTCCTAGGCTTGCCACAAGCCCTTCGTCCCCTTCTCGGCCCTTCATCCAGCTCCCCTCAACCTCCTCTCGATCTCCCTCCTCTCTCGGCCTCCTCTCCTCTTTCCCCTTGGCTGCAACCCTCTAAGGGCTTGCAACTCCCCTTCTTGGCCTTTAGGCCCTAGGCCATAGACCCAAGGGTTCTTCCCTCATTAGGCATAGCTTTGGGTCTTTGTGGCCTTTTCCTTGAGCCTCAATCTATCATTCTGGCCCTTTTATCCTTGGAAATTGGTTTTCCTTAGCCTTGTTTCCCATTTTCTTGGCCTATCTTGTCCTAGCTTCACTTGAAACCATAATCTAAATTTTAAAGGCTAGATACTTGGTGGTTTTGCAGGTTTAAGGTCTCAAAATTTGTATTTTTAAAACGACAACTTAATCCCAAAATTTCAACGAATTTCAACCAAGGGATCTTCAAAGCCTTGGGCCTAGGGCTTGACCTCTAAACCCTTGTTTTGCTTCAGTTTTATTACAACAATCAAATTATTAACAAATCAGTCCTAGAATCACATAATAAATGGTCAAAATTGGTCAAAGTTGATAAATGTTGATTTTCATGAGTTTTGGCCACTTGGGCATCTTAAATCTGGCCTAGATTTAAACTTTTTGCTTGCTCGATTTTTCTACATAAATTGCTAAGTCAAGTCTGCAAAATTTTCTGATTCAAATACTTGAAGAGGGCTAAGAAATCTGAACTTTCAATTTCTGTCCAAATTTTACTATTTTTGGATTTATTAGGGATTATCTTGAGCCTCATTAGTTTGCTGATCTGCGATTTATTTACTGCTGTTATAAATATTTCAGATCTGAAAAATTTACTGAAAACATACCTTAAGAAGCCTAATACATATGAATTTTCAGTTAGCTAAGTTTGTTTGATAATTGGGCACATTTTTGTGATATTGGGAAAGCATAAGCATTACTAATTTAACATTTCCTTACAGCGATCATAACATTAATAAATGTTGAATATTCTGAAGTAATACTGCTGATTGGTTATTTGGGATCTAACACTTGTATGTTTTGCTCCGAGTTAAACTAGGATTTCTAAATTTTGCATGAAAAAAACACTCCAATATCTAACTTGGTGATCTAAGGTGGTTTTTGGTATCATTGTGATTGGCATCTTAAGTTCATTGGTTATTTGGCATCTTGTGCAATATCGTTGAAGTTTACACTTGTATCTTGCAACACTTATCTTGATTAAGATTGTATCTTAAATATTGTTAAGTACTCTTGCTTTAAGACTAATTCACAAAAAAATACATAAGTAACATAAAACAGTCTTAACCCAAGATAAATTCCACTCATCATCTTGCATCAAGCATACTAAGTCTAGATTGCATTAATAATTTACTTCCTAGCATAAGTTAAGTTGATAGAAATATAGGGCAACTCTTCTCATCTAGCTTGAGGGACCTCAACAACTCTTCGGTGGTTAACACGGTGACTTTGTAGTCGTCAGAGCCATAGTCTCTGCAGCGCTGGAGGCATCGAGTGATAGGAGAACAATAAAAGGTGTCGTTAATTAGGCCCTGGCCTGCTTCCTGTTGGCCTCCTTCCCATAACCTACCTTGGAGCCTAACTTCAAAATAGTTAATGGAAGGTTACATTTAGATTAGGCATATAACTAAAAATAACCAAGATCACTACATCACACATAGGTCATAGGGTTTGCATATCATTTAGGTTAGTCAGTCATCTCAAGCAGTGGGTGTCCATTCGGTCATTTGGTTCCAATTTACTATAAAGCAAGAACTTGTGACTCCATTAAGGTATTCGTCCCATACTTAAAAATTTAAATGAATTAATAACCTTTTTTAAATTTAACAAAGTGGCTAGGCCACTCATCCGTGTCTCGCAAACAAGTTGGTTTCCAACTCATTTTCCTTCATCTCATTCCATAGGGACTACCCGCCATAGCCTGCTATTGGGAGACATCTAGAACAGAGTGGGTGGGGATCAGAGTGACAACCCCTGTGTTGAGCATTGTCGCAATGCCTATACAATCTGGGCGACAACAGGAAGCTTGAGCACAATTGATGACACCATCACCTACCTTCAGGACCTTGGATGTTGTCCTTCAAAGCTAGGACATTGCTTTGAGAGTTGTTGTACCCTAGATTTGACAGGACACCCCCAAGCTGACATTGCACCTACTTGATGGATGTTGCCTTGTTTTGAGGATGTATTGTTGATGATGACGTCACGGGACCCCTCTAGTGGAGATGGCACATAGTACACTGCTTTATGTTATGACGTCATGCCCTAATACTATGATGTCTCTTTTACGATGCTTGGATTGATGACGTGCGAACCCTTTTGGAGGACGTTGGCATTGATGATGACTTGCTTGATGATTTTGCACCCATTTGATTAGTACACACGACTTTTGGGGAGATGCACCTTTTTTATTGCACTTTTGTGGAGAGATGCACCTTTTTGGAGGATGACATCACCCTTGGAAGGAATTTATCTCAAAATGTGGGTTAAATTAGGCATATTTTCATGTTTTATCGTTGAGTTAGCTATCTTTTGGGTCAGTTTGTGACCTATCCAACTTATAATCTTAATCAATGTTGCATGACTCGTACTCGTGTAAGACTCGTCTGGCTATTGACTCGCTGACTCGTATAAGACTTGGGAACGACCCATATAAGACACGTCAAAATACAAAAAAAACTTAAAATATGGTAAATTTTAAGCACAAAAATGATACTAATGACAATTCCAATCTTTATAAGTTATAAAAACCACAATATATGCAATAATTCCTAACATCACCTCATATCTATAAAAATACAACATAACATATTCGAGTTTTGTAAGCAAAACATTTAGATACTGAATAAGAAAAGGAATCATGATTCCGTAATTAAAATAAAAAATGGCAGCAAGTTCAAAATTCAAATACATGTCTTAAATGATAAATGATTGACTCATGATAATCTTGAGTCTCATCACTCATGGATGACTTCACCTACAATAAGCCCTCGTGGAGCTAGTGCCAACATCAGAAGGTTGAAGCAATTGTGAGGCAGGTGTATTTGGAGTCTTCATTTGAGATGACAAACTAGAGAGATCCTCAGTCTCTTCATCAAGCCAACTCAAATTAGGGGACTCCTCCACAACCCAATTGGGCTCTAAATCAGTAGTATCCAATACAATTGGATCTGTATCGTTTGGTTGCACTTGTTTTGTGAACATTCAAAGGTTGTAGTAGATGAAAACCAACTTCTCCAACCTTTGATGCTCCAACTTGTTTCTCTTTTTGCTGTGGATGTTCTCAAACACTGACCAATTGCGCTCACAAGAAGAAGCATTACAGGGTTGACTCAGAACTCTGATGGCGAATTCTTGTAATTGTGGTGCTTCAGCGCCACAATCTATCCACCAATTGTTGGAAATAATACTAAGAGGGGGGGTGAATCAGTGTTATCAAATCAATAAAACTTTTTCATTTCCATACTTAGATACATATACGCTACTTCAACGCAACTGTGTCTAATGCAACTAGGGTATATCCAGAATACTTAGGATTCAATTAATCCATTAAATGTTGATCTTTAGTTGACCATATGTATAGTAAGCAGGTGCAGTAAAACATAACAGATCATCACACACAAGAAGCAGACATGAACACCATGATATAAGGTGGAAACCCAATGTGGGTGAAAACCACCTGCTGCAAGTCGTCTCTATCTTTTTTTAATAAGAAACTTCTTTTACAATAGGTCTATATTGGTGCAGTCTTATACCAGTACGCAGGCTTCTACCTGCAGAAGGCTACAACCTTCTCTCGTTCTCTAGACTCTCCTGGAAGGGAGCTACAACCCCCTTAGCTCTTGTACTAGCCGATCCACTTACTAGTACGTAGGGGCCGACCTACAGAAGGCAACAACCTTCTCTTTCTTCCTCCAGGTACCACGTTTCATACATTTTCAGACTGGATACTTCTGAAGCACAACACTATAATCTGAAGGCCACGTTTCATCCAATTTTCATACTGGACCCATCAATATCATTGAAGCACAAAACAATCAATACTAGCATCATCAATTTCTAAATCACTGAAACACTGAAACCCTGTCAACAACACAGTCACCAGAACATAGAGCAGACTACAGAACTCTGCAATAACAATCAAACCCAACTGCAACTTCAAACATCATACTTCATTATGTATACGTTACTACGATGAATCAAACCTGCGTATATACGCGCTTTCGCCAAAGCCAACCCGCGTACAGATCTATACATATTCAATCATGACTTTGCGGCTGTTTCAGACATTAGTCATACCCAAATCATAACATGCGTACAATAAAACATGCATCAATAATTCAGATCTAGTCTATCCATGATCAAACCATATAAAGATGATTCATTTCAAACCATTTGATCCCGATCTATCCTTAGATTTTGTTCTTCATCAACCGGTGAGATCTCTCCTTAGCTCAGATCAAGCAATGCATCATAACCCATATCCTGCATACTGGATCTCATACTACATCAGATATTCAAGTCTTTTTCCATGCATTTGCCTAATGATCTTCTTCTCCTTTTATAATCTTAGGCCTTACTCAATACCATGGTCCAAAACCATAAAAAAACAGTACCACGGACCCAATACTTGGGTTCAACTCTTTTGGATGCAATACCATGGACCAAAACCATAGGATCAAAAACTGTCGGACTAATACCATGAACTAACCATAAGATTTCCCATGTGCGTGCGCTTTTCTCTGCATGAAAGTGCGTGGACTTTTCTCTACATGAAAGTGCGTGCGCTTTTCTCTGCATGAAAAGAACTTTTCTCTGCATGAAAGTGCGTGAACTTTTCTCTGTATGAAAGGAACTTTTCTTTGCATGAAAGTGCGTGAACTTTTCTCTGTATGAAAGGAACTTTTCTCTGCACTATAATTTATCATCTGAGATGAGTGAGTTGCCATTAAGTACAACATATGTATCATAATGCCAACAATCTCCCCCTTTGGACTTGATGGCAAAGCTAACTTGTCATAGTGAGAACTGTCATTTGATTCCTTTGAGTTGTCCGGCATCCCATGCATTCTGTCACATCTGATATCTCTTCCGTAGATTCATCTAGATATATATAAGTGAGTTGATCTTCTACGAGTTGGTTGCCATCAAGTACAACACATGCATCATAATGCCAACACCAATGAGCTTTAAAAATATAACAATAAAGATTATCAGTTTGCAATGCCAAACATATAAAAGAGAACTAGCAAAATTAGAAGCTTAGTTTTAACAATTTGTACTTACAAGACATTTTCTTGTCCTTGAGACGTTAGCTTGAGCTAAATCCAAACATGCCAGATGCTTCCTTGTACATATCTCGTTATATGTTGATTTTGTCTTGAATATCTTGATCTGGGAACATCTTCTCAATGCATATCATAACATCTCTCATCACCTCGGGATCTTTTTGAATGTTAGATCCCTCATTATAGAATAAGCTCAGATTGAGATATGCTCCTGCGGCATGCAATGGTGAATGTATTTGCCATAAAGGGAGATATTTAGGTTCATTTCCCTTATAGAAAGTCTCGATGGCCTCTTTGGCCCTGTCCATGCCCTCTTAAATATATACCATTGTAGGTTTCTCTCCATCCATCAATCTCAAGACTTTCACAAGGGGCTTAGTGAAGCTGACAATCTCAGTAACTTTGTCCCACAAACTATCACCAAAGACATATGCTTTGATAGACAATGCTTCTAGTTTTGTGCTATCTTTCCAAAATACCCATTACTGGCTACAAAACATTCTTCTCAAAGCTTGGTACCCATACAAAAGGCTTTGGAGGGAAAGAAAATTTGTAGCAAACTGTGTGACAACTGGGTGACTAAGCTCACCCTGTGTGAATTTCCTCATACGGTTCAACACCCAAGCATGATTAAAAATTTACTTGGTAATTTTCTTGCACACTTGCACAACATCTTGCACCCACTCCAACTTCCCAATGTCCTAGTATCAAGTCTATGCAATGGGTAGCGCATGGAGTCCAACAAATGGTGTGATTTTTGGCAAAAAGCAATTTTCCAGCTGCCACATAATTTGTTGCATTATCTTTGATTACTTGGACAACACTTGCAACCCCAACTTCCTCCACCACATTAGCCAACAATTTAAAAATCAAATGTGCATCTTTTACATGTGCAGATGCATCAATAGATTTTAGAAACATGGTTCCTTTAGGGCAAGCTACAACAAAATTTATTATTGTTCTACCCCTCGGATCAGTCCTACCCATCATACATAATTGTACAACCTGTAAATTTCCATGAGCTTTTAATGCTCTCCAATTGTTCCTTGACACGCTCAAGTTGCTCATCTAGCTCTTTCCCCCAAAGTGCATTATAAGATGGGGCTTTGTATCTAGGGCCAACACTTGCAATGACATCCACCATGGGCTGATAAAAATAAGACTTTGCATAGTTGAATGAAAGAGTGTTATGGTACCAAAAGCTCCTCACTGCCATATCTGCCTCCTTCCTCTTCTTTTCATTAAAACTCTCCAAGGTTGGTTGAGATCCTAGAGTTGTACGAGGACTGAAGAAAGAAGAGGTTATACTCTTGTTTGCCACAACACTTGAAGAGGAGTTGCCAATACCTGCACTTTGAATCTATGGTTCACTCTGAGATGAAGATCTACCTATCCCAACAATCTCATCCTTCCTTTTTGCCCTCTTAGATTTTTCTTCTTTAATGGTTCATAAAGCAACGCCCATTTCAAAAGTGACTTCATCAAGGCAATTTTGACAACATTTCACACCATTCCCAAGAATTCTAGCTAGGTGGTATTTTAGCCTGTTTATGCTTGCATGCATTGTGGAATTGCAATAATTGAACTTGACATGGTGGTCATTACCGACAACGAGTCATTGACCATGTGTCCATGCCGGATCACGAGACTTTCTAGTACCCTTTGGTGGCATGGTGACATAATTTGGAAGAATTTTTATTTTTAGTTTTGTTTTTGTTTTTGTTTTTATTTTTTTAAATTTAATTGATATTTTGGAATCTACAATTCTAAATTCAATTATTTAATTGTAATATCTTTTTTGTTTCAAAAATTTGTAATTGTTTTCTCAGTTTTGTTTCAAATTTTTTTGTTGTTGTTTTTTGGATTCCCCTCAGCCTGCAGGTCGTATAGTTGAGTTTCTCAGCCACGCATGGGCCTTGTGCGTGGCTGTGAAACTCAGCCATAGGGCTTGCGATATGAGTTTCTCAGCCACGCACAGAGCCCGTGTACATGGTGAGTGGTTCAGCCTTCCCCTGTGATACCCATGCCATAATACCATTTAATATGTGAAATACTAGATTCTCTGAATCGTACCCTGAACAAAGGTGTGCCCAAATGGCTTACTGAAGAGCTAACTCAAATGGCTTCATTGTAAGACAGGCTTGCTACTTTATGCATTCAGCCTAAACAAGCTTCCAGACTTAAGCCTTTCATGAAATAAGATGAATTATAGCATCTTACTTTTCATCATACTATGCTTCAGCAATTTCAATAGTGTACCTCAGAGCACCTGCAAGATGTTTGGATCAACAACATCTCCTTAAAGCTAAGGAAGTCATCAACTCCCTCTGAATCATAGCTCCCTCTGAATATTTAAAGGAAACCTTGCCCATCGAGACATTTGCAACTGGTTGTTAGTCCTTATGGACAATAATCATCGGGCAAGAGGAGGTATCAATTCATTCAACCATTTCTGTATGAAGAGGAGCTGACACATAAATTTTCCTAGTTTTCTGAAATATTTCTACTCCCTTTGATCTTCCAGAAGATATGGTCGAAAAAGGGTGGAGGAAGGCTATCATCAACTACTGCTTAGGCATCATCATAGAGAAAGGACAAGGTCTCTGCATATCTCCGTTTCTCGGTCAAACCTGTAAACATAATGGTGATGGCTTGAACACTATCAGAAGAAAATATTTGACATCACATCTGATTCTGTACTTAATGGATGAGGGCCTGTAATGGGATGCCAAGTTCTTGATTTCAAGAAAGAATATTTCTAAGGTACTTCTTCCTTTTCCAAGATGCCAAAGTCTAAGATATGGCGAATATGAATTGAGTATGCAGGTGCATACATACTGTTAACCATCCTCAACAGAGTTGTAGCTGATCGATAAGATATATTGAACCATTACTTATTGCCATCAATCACTGTAGTTATATATCTTACTGTAAACCTTAACCTAAGACATCTTTGATGAACCTTTAGAATCTTTCACAAACCACCAGTTAGTACAAGTATTCTCTACAACCAATTAGTCACCTTTTCTTATATTTAAAGGCTCCACAAAACTGATTTCAACAATACAAGAATACAAGAATCTATCAGCAAATATTTTTGACATGTATAATTGTAACTGCAAATTCTCTCTCCTTTTTGCACATCTTTCTTGACAAGTGAAACAAGCTACTGAAGATAATGTTCAAGGTTTCTGCTATCTTTAGTCTTCCTTGGGCTCCTTCAGAAATCCATTAGTCAGAATAATTCTTCAACACTTCAGCAATGCCCAAGACAGGGTACTGTTTACAGAATCCTTTACAATCTTTGAGATTGGCAGCAATGTCTCAGGTTATACAGAAGCTTGCAACAAACAACACATCAGAAACCACTGTACTAAGGATGAGACTCCAGGTTATGAGAAAGTGTTGCAAACAATGATATGTCTTCACAATATAATTTGTTAAGATATCTGCATCAGTATTGTGATATAAGACCCATCTCAGTATAAGGAGATGACCCACAGTGCCCAGGGTCCGAGATCAACCTTTGTATCTGTGTATACACTATATGAAATGACAAGAGACCTTTGTCATATTAGCGCAACCTTATTCTTCAGATTTGGTTGGTGTTGAAAGCTTTTACTGAGATAGCAAAGTGCTGTCCAAATATGTAGGCCAAAACCTTGGAGACTTCAGGACCTCCGGTTTAGATCAGTTGTATAGTTAAAAGTTATTCTTTCTTTCTTTGACTTAAAACTGTGCTATAGATTATGGTGAATTTTTGTCCCTTCAAAAGATTGTGATCTAGTCCTCCAAACGCAGCATCAATATAAGCTTCTAAAACTTGCTTACCCACAGAAACATATCTCAGGAGCCTCGCATAAACTGTAGGAGATACATCACATGAAACTTCTATTAATTACAACGAATTGTTCTACAGGAAACTCATATTACTCAGCAATAAAACTGATGTTCTTCAATCTTTGATTGTGTGCATAGAATTTTACACATCGAATCCTAGGTGCAATTTCTTCTCAGAAATCAAGCTGCAAGGATATCTCAGGATCTGCAATTCTGCGTTGGACAGTTACTTCAAGAGGGCCGCAAATATAAATTAAAGATCAGTTTGCAAACAATTAGTTTATACCGCTTCAGATTCAGTCTTCTGTGCATCAATTTTCTTTACAATCTTCACACAGACGAGCGGAAGACATTGGAGGTGCTGCTTCAGTTTGATACCTGCAAGTGGATAAGAAACCCGCAAAGCCCTTGTAAAAAATATAAAAGTCTCAGACAGATAATTTGTTCCACCGGTCTGCTTCAGAGATGAGATCACGATGCCATAGTTTGAGAGATAATGTAATGCCATACAATGTTGCAGTAGCCATGCCATTCAAATATACAGAGAGCAACAATGTCATTCGTAGCCACAACGACAATGCCAATGATACCATTATACTGCAACATTTTTTGATGCCATGCAGAGAACCATATGTATAACTATGCAGGAGATCCATACAAAGAATGTAGAGGAACCAATAGATCTAATGTCAACCATATCGCATATCATGCTAATAAGATTGCAGGTATGTCATATAATTATATATATAATGCCAATCATATCACAGAGATGCTATGATTTCAATCATATTGCAGAGGTATGATATTGTTTTATGAAAGAGACTAAGCGAGAGACTGTAATAGGTTACAGTGATGCAGAGTCTCTGATTAGTGAATTGAGATCATAAAGTAATAATCTGCCATAGATACCTATTATAGCGAGGACATTCCAAAACATGATCATTAACTTACTAAATGCAGAGATATGACTAGACGCACGGATACAAGACCTGTGCCATAGTGTCGTGACTCGTAGGTAAAGGTAAGATCCTGTTCTTGGATGCTGCCATCTTCACCAAACTTTCCATGAATCAATGGAAAAGACAATGGAGAGAGCAAGATGAAGTCAGAGAGTGATTTGAAACCTTGAGCTAGATTGTCAAGTAAGAAATCAAAATCTGTCGGGGAGTTTGAATACAGCTGTGCAGAAGAATAAGCATTGAGTTGACTCACAAAAGACATACTTCTCTTGATCCTGTAATACTGTCATGCAAAAATAAGCCCCTGTGCCAAGCTATGCAAATGCAGTCTCTGAGCTATCCAAGCGAAGATGCCATTTGCTTCATACGACCCTCAGAAAACCCGTTGTCAAAAGACTGATTGATCTGTATCTTGCTTGGGCTTGACTTCTCCTAGCTCCGTTACCATGTTAATTTTAGGCAACAATGGTATGTTCTATGCTTTTGAGCAAATTTACTTCAATTTCTTTATTAGCCCAGTATCAATATTCAGATTAGCAATCACATCAACATGATAGTAAATCGCAGATAGAACATAAACATAAACAGTAGAAGACAAGCCAAGACAAGAGGACTCAAGATGTGGCACCAGCCAGGGACAAAGCCCAATGTGGGGAACCCTTGATCAAATCTTCTTTTAGTCTTCAATAGTTCGGCAGAGAGGGATAGTACTATTTACAAATCTGATAATTCATAACAACAACAAAAGAGCCCTAACCAGAAAAGTCAACGCTGGTCAACGGGGCAGATTTGACCCTCAACAAATCAGTCAACTTTAGTCAACTTCGGCCTCCAAACAAGATAAAACAACTTTCAAAACAGTCAAATTCAGCCCAGTCAAAGTTGGTCAAGCAGTCCAGAAATTCGGTCTCTTGAAATTTCGGCCTCCTGGAATTTCGCTCTCCTGAAATTTCGGACATGTGGAGAGAGAGAGAAGCGTGAAGATGAGTGTGTCCAAATAACGCTAAGTCACCTTCTATTTATATGCAATGTTGAGGATGATAGACGTGACTGTTGGGCTTCTGAGCCTACATAAGTCTGCTGGCTGACCTTGACAATTTGTCCATGATCAAAATAAATTCATAACTTCATTTGTGCATGTTGGAATCAGATGATCTTTAGATCAATATTACACATCTTGGAGAGAGGAATCCAAGAAAAATATCAGCTGTCATAAATAAGATGACCCATGTGGAGTTTGGCCTTAGTTGCCAATTTTAACAATTATACAATGATTGAGAAAGACACTACTCTAATATCTTGTGCCAATCTAATAAATAAATAAAACCCTAAAATTTTATATTTTATGTTTTTAAGGGTAAATTAGTGTTAGATTATAACAAAATCATCATTTTTAAGTATTATTTGCTTTGAACCTTATTGTCCTAGGGTTAGGACTTGTTGAAATTCATTTGGAAAAGTGAAAATATCATTTTACATGCATTTTTGTTTATTTTGCTATTATGTGTGTTTTCATACATTGAAAAATGTTGTAATTTACTCTCTTGTTTATTTAACAATTAGCCATTGATTGAGAAAGACACTACTCTAATATTTTGTGCCAATCTAATAAATAAATAAAACCCTAAAATTTTATATTTTATGTTTTTAAGGGTAAATTAGCGTTACATTATAACAAAATCATCATTTTTAAGTATTATTGGCCTTGAACATTATTGTCCTAGGGTTAGGACTTGTCGACATTCATTTGGAAAAGTGAAACTATCGTTTTACATGCATTTTTGTTGAGTTTGCTATTATATGTGTTTTCATCCATTGAAAAATGTTGTAATTTATTCTCTTGTTTATTCATTAATTAGGCCTCATTTTGCACTTGTTTATCATAGATTGTGGAGTTGTTTTGGTATTGCTTTTATAAAATATTTCCATGTTGTAAATTGCTGGTTGAAACCCTAGTTTATAACAACAATTTATTGATTGGATGTGTTTGGGAACATATCTTAGCCTCTATTGGTCAAACTAAGCCCTCTAAATTTAATAATAGGGACCTTTGGATTCACTTTCTTGAAATTATACTTTAACTCGTCCAAAACCCTAGTTATTGCATCCTTGCCCTTGAGTGAGTCTTGTTGCAAAACCCTTAGGGGGCATTTACCTAAGTCTATTTAGATTGCTTGATCCCTAAGATTTATTGGGGAAGCCTCCCTTGTGGGGATTATGTCCAACCACAAAAACATTGGGGGTAGTTATCGAGGTGACAATGGTAACTCTCCCGTTGTTGCTGTCAATCTTGTTTGCATAGTAAAGCTTTGTACTAAGGTGCTAGATTTTGCAGTAACAATAACTTGCAAAATCTGCAAGGAGAGCAACAAATTGGTTGGGTCATCAAATTTCCTTGCATGGAAGAAGAGGACAGATTTGATCCTCATAGAAAATGAAGTCTTTGGACATGTTAAGGGTTCAGTCGTTAAACCACCAAAAGAAGAAGGTCAAGCTCTATCGAAAAATATGAAAGGGGAAATATGGGCTCAAAGAATCCTTATAGAATCAATCAAGGATTCGCTCATCCCTTATGTAGCAAACCAAAAGAAGAAGGTCAAGCTCTATCGAAAAATATGAAAGGGGAAATATGGGCTCAAAGAATCCTTATAGAATCAATCAAGGATTCGCTCATCCCTTATGTAGCAAAGCTGGAAGATTCAAAAGAAATCCATGATAACCTGGTAGAATTGAAAAATATGAAAGGGGAAATATGGGCTCAAAGAATCCTTATAGAATCAATCAAGGATTCGCTCATCCCTTATGTAGCAAAGCTGGAAGATTCAAAAGAAATCCATGATAACCTGGTAGAATTGTTCTTCGTAAGCATTGCAGGAGAAGTTATCTTTGAGGACCGAACTATACAAGATGAAAGTATCAAAGGAAGAAGGCATAGCCTCATACCTTACGAGGGTATCACAAATCAAAGACCAACTACAAGAGTTGGGGGAAATAATATTTGACAAAGAAATGACCACCGTTGTGCTCAATGCACTACCTGATGAATGGGGCAACTTAGTATCAAGCATGTATGGAAAGAAGGAAGCCACCCCATTCAGTGAACTCCAGTCATTATGCAAGATTGAAGAAGGGTTGAAGACAAAAAGCGATGTAGGATCAAATGAACAAGTTCAAGCATTTGAAGCCATGGCTAGGAGAAAAGGAGAGTTTTGGAAGTTTGGTCCTTAGAAAAAGAAGAAGACTGATATGTCAAAGATTCAATGCTATGGCTGTCAAGAATATGGGTATTTTAAAAGAGATTGTCCTAAACTCAAGAATGAAAACAAGAAAATGAAATAAAGGAATGTAGCCCATGTCACTGAAGAAGTGGAAGACCCTGAGAAGAAGAAACCAAAGGAGGAGGAGGTGAAAGATCTCTACTATGACTGAGATAATTTCCTTCACTTTGCTCTTTTCAGTTTTGTAAAAGATAGTTATCGTGGTAGGAAGCATTGTAAGTATGATAGAATGCATCATATTAGAAGCATATGATTAAAGCAAGAGCTCATGACATCATTATAGAAGCTTGAAAGCATAGCTAAAGTAGAAGTCTACATGGCTGTAGCAATCATCGTGATAGAAAGAAAGTAGCTCATGGTAACCTCATTGAAAGCATGAAAAATGTTAACCAAAATAAGTAGTATATATTGTTGGAAGAAAGTCATCTAGCATGATAAAAGATAGAAAGAATTCATCATACATCATCATCATTAGGAAGGAGCATTTGCAGGATGAGGATAATCAAGATCCTCTATTGGAATCTTCATTAGAAGGTTCACCTCTACTTGGAAGAAGCGTCTCGCTGATCATTCCACCTTGTGTGAGATCTATGGTTTAGAAAGATGATGGTATTGTGACAAAGTAGTGCAACATGTCAAGGTGGTTGAAATACTTTCAAGTAAGTAAAGGAAGTCGTCGAAGGAAGTCTAGATGACTAAAAAGAGAAAAGAGATGCATATATTTGATAGATTAAGTCATGTCATCACATAGTTGCAGAATAACTTGGGTGAATGCTCTAGCTCGAGAGCATGATCGAAGAAGGATACCTTCCTTAGAAAGATACATGAAGGTATATATCTTGAACTAGTTCACATATTGATAAGATGAAATCAACAAAATATGACCTCATATGGAATATGAGGTGGTTGACAAGATGACATAACTATGTTTGGAAATCCTTGGGGAACAATATGTGAAGAATGGAAGAAGAGATCATGAAAGATGCAACTATAATCACATAAGATAAGATGAGTGATCAACATCCGATAACTAGAAGAATTAGTTATGACATCTCCATGGAGAAGGTATGATAACCTTGGTAAAGTCTGTAAAAGAAGGAGACCCTTGACATTTAGAATCTGGGATATGTGTTTATGAATGTGCAGGATGTTGATGTTGTAAGTAAGCAAATGTCATGATGAAAGTGTTAAATTGGCAACTAGGGCCAAACTCCATGTGGGTCGGCTTATTTATGGCCGCTGATATTTTTATTGGATCCCTCTCGTCGAGAGGTGTAGGATTGATCCAAAGATCATCCGATTCCAATAAGTATTTATGGTGATATGAATTTATTTTGTTTATGTAATTATATTCAAGCCGACCAGCTCTTATGTAGGCTCTAGAAGTCCAACCGACGTGTCTATTCATCATCCTCATTTTGGTATAAATAGATGAGGATTTGATATCATTTGCACACATTCTTGAGGTGATCTCCTCTCCACGTCTTGGGTTTTTGGAGAAGGAGAAAACCAAAAGAATGTGCTGGCCTAAAAGAAGCCCTAGCTGCAGATAAAGCTCTAATCATAGTCAACGTATTGCCCTCAAAGTGATGCCCTAAATTCATGTCTATGAAATCATCTATTCGCAGGCTATGATACAACGCAACAAGATATTCACGAGTGAAAATATTCGGATGGTTTCACTGTAATAAGGATTCCATGCAGACATGGAAACTCATGCACTCTATACGCTGAAATGGCACAACAATGGAGATATATCACACAACATTCAAAGGGATACATATATAGCTAGCCGCAGTACATACAGCCTAATACGCTGTGACACTATCTACGCAGTTCATATATGTTGTTCTTTACGCAGGGCTGAAAGATTGATGCGTAGTCTTGTGATGACATTGATACGCAAATCTGAGAATACGTATGATGACATTAATACGCAAATCAGGGAAGACTTGTATGCTGTACATTGATACGCAGATCAGGGAGACTCATATGCAAGATAGTCAACGTGATGAATCATATAATGCTGCAATCATAAGGAACAACTGAACAACATAGGCCTGTTCATGGAATTCATTATGGAATGCAGTCATGATATTATGGAATGCAGATACATACAATAAGTGACGCAGTCAAAGCAAGGTAAGGTAGATACACGCTGGGTAGTGGAGGCAATGAACACACACTGGGCAGTCAAGGTTATATTCACGCTGTTCATTACGGATCATATATGCAGGACATGATATAACATGCAGGCAATGAATGCACACTGTGCAATCAAGGAAATGAATACATGTTGAGCAGACAATTGATACGCTGGACCTTATCCACATTATCTATACGCTGTTCAATAAAACCTTACCACGCAGTTTCTACACGTTGAGCAGAGAATTGATACACTGTTCTATGATGGAATCTCATGCGCTGTTATGTATATGTAGAAAACTCAATGCTGTTATGTATACGCATGTCATGTATACAACACAGTCATGGAAATACACTGAGACTGATATATATAACGCATCTGCTGCAAATGAACATATATATGCATATGGCAGTATGAGCAGCATGGGCAGTATGAGCAGTATGATGCATATGGGTAGTATGAGCACCATGGGCAGTATGAGCAGTATGATGCATATGGGTAGTATGAGCAGCATAATGCATATATCATGAGCATCATGACGAATAAGATCATGTGCATGGGCAGCACAATGACGCGGGGAGCATGGACAACATCATAGTAAACGTAATCATGAGAATGGTGCAACTGTGATGAATGATGCAACGAGCAGCTTCATGATAAGTGTGATCATGAGCAGCATGACGGTGCTACACAGTAAGGTGCAGCAAGTGGACGAGATGTAGCTCGATGATAGGTGGAGTCACCTTGAGAATGAGTTGAAGCAGAATGTCTTCAACTGATCTCATCATTATACGAAATGATCTATGCTAGATCTAGATAAGTCAAAGTGTTGACTTCTGTTGTAAATGTACTTTCTCTCTCTCTCTTTCTTCGCTGAACTTTGAAGATAAAAGAAGATTTGATCAAAGGGTTTCCCCACACATTGTGGGGTTTGTCCCTGGCTCACGCCATATCTTGTGTCCTCTTGTCTTGGCTTGTCTTCTGCGTTTTATATTTATGTTCTATCTACAGTTTATCGTAATGCTGACGTGATTGCTAACTGTGACAATTTAAATAAATTGCTCTAGCATAGAACATAGCTAAACTTAACAGAAAGACCATCATAAAAGGTAACTTTGATTTGATGTTCATTGTTTATTTTTGAACATCTGGTTGGGTTGAAACAGGGCTATCAAAAGAGAGTTGTAGATGTCACCTACAACTAGTTCTCATGGGAATGGATGGAAGATCCTAAAAGGAACATGACTTGGAAGAGGTAGCTATATGAAGAAAAGCCAAATGTAGACTAGAAAATCACTTTCTGATAAAAAGGACATGACTATTGGTTCAACTCTATGGTTCGTTGAAAGAAAGTAATGGATGGACGATGCCCTACGAAGAAAAATCTAGAAGATGAAGGCTCCATAATGAAGAAGATGAAGTTCATGACATCAAAAGGAGGAGCCCTACAAGTAGTTGATAGTACCATGCTCTCCAAAGAACAAACAAGTGCTGTTGGTAACAAGTACCTAGATAAGAGGGAGCTTGGACAAGTCCTTGGGTGTTAGAAATATAAATTTCTAATTTGTTGATTGACTGTTAACAATACACGCAGATTCTTGAATGTAATATATGTTATTAATTGATAAAATTCGAATGATGAATACAAGGCTGAGGCAGTGCTCCTTTAATAGGAGTTGACTGACCATGCCTAATCAGAGAGACTATTTTGACTATTTTGGGTTGTCTTTGACCACTGCTGGAGGCCGAATTTGACTGCCTTTGACCGAGCTTCAAAGGAGGTGTTTTATTGCTGTTTTGACTCAAGTTGACTTTCTGGTTAGGGCTGAAGTTTGACTGCAGAATTTGACAGGGATTTGACTTTGTATTGGGCTAGCCTATTTGACTTTTGTACTCTCTCTCTGCTGAACTATTGAATAATAATAAGAAGATTTGATCAAAGGGTTTTCCCCACATTGGGGTTTTTCCCTGGCATCCACCAAATCTGGTGTCCTCTTGTCTTGACTTGTCTTTTGCATTTGTTTTTATGTTCTATCTACATTTACTGTCAATGTGATTAATGGTTCATGTGATTGCTACTAGAAATAATTGGAGTAAATATTGCTAAGCATAGAACATACCATTGTTATCTAAAATTAATAGATGAAATCTTTGGTCAAACCAAAATCATTGGCTAGGCATGTTAAGATTTTTCAATGTCTACCATATTACAAGGTTGAGGAGTCTGAGGAGTCTAAAGACTTTGAGCTAGATGATATTTATGTAGCTCTTGTTGATGATCCCATTTTTAGTAGTGGTGATGAGTTTGATGAGTGATTGATTAGTGGTTTGTAGTAGGCCAGTGGCTTAGTAGCTTGTAACATGGTTTTTGGACTCTAGAAGCCGTTTAGAGTCGCATTGATTATGTATTTTGTTACTGATATGTATTGCACTCCGTGCTATTTTGATATACACCCTTACATGGTTATATAGATGAACAAACTTTGATTTGAAGTCTTAAATTTTTTTTTATCATTAAAAATTAATTAGTTCATGTATTTTTTAAAAAACTGGTTCATTGAATCTGGTTCTATCTAGTTCCGGTTTGAAACACGGTTTGATAGGTGGCTGGTTCAATGACCTGTTCTGGTTTTTAAAGCCTTGACAGTAACAACATTAGAAATTAAACCACATTCTATGCGAAGATACATTCATTGATGGTTGAAATGGTTGACAAAGTGCTTGTGTCTGAAAGCTTCTCTTTGACTCTTTTTTAACCACTTGTTGGAATAACATCTAGCTACTGAACCCCACGATTGCATTCTCATCTTGCTATTGAACAGCAAGTTCTAATATATTATGTTTTATGAGACTATTTTGTGCATCTTAATTCCCGTCTTATAGAATTTTCCCAATATCTTGCTCTTTGACCATGTTAAAAACAAAGAAAGTAGTTGAATTCAGGAGTTTTAATTTGAGAGACTGTTAGTAACTGTCTATAATGTACCATGCCCATAGAAATGATCCTTTTCATTTCACTTAATAAAACTTATTGAGTTTTTTTCAAATATATCTGTATCTTGCAATACGATAACAGATAGCCAATTCTTGGTGGAAGAGTTAGTTCATCACTTTTCAATCTTAGAATCCTAACATTGATCTAGGTTCCAGAATCCAAAGTAGTAGCATGGAACCAAGACTATAGAGGGTGGAATTTATCCTTATTCCTTCAATTGCTCCTACTCTTTTTACCTGCATAATAGATCTGCTTAATCCTCCTGCTACTATCAAAAGAGGAGTGAAGAGAAGGGGCAGCCCTGTCTTAACCCTAGTTGGAGAAAAGAACTTGAAGCTAACCCATTTATTAGAACAACAAAAGAAATGAATCTAAGCACCTGATCATCCAATCAACAAGTTGTTGCTTGAAGGCCAAGTGAGGCAACATTTAGCTCAGGTACATCCAACCGACCTCATCAAAAACTTTTGAGAGGTCCAGTTTAACTACCGTTGTTGGCAATTTCTTTTGTTCGTTTGTTTGAAGTCCTTCCTAGGCCATCCCAATGGTATTTCATGTATTTACCTTCCATTGAGAAAACCAAACTGTTCCCAAAATATAGTAGCAGATAGAACCTTTTTTAACCTGATAGAAATTATCTTTGCTATTATTTCATAAATACAGCTACATAGTGAGATGGGCTTGAAATCCATGAAGGATTCAAGCTTATCCTTTTTTAAAATTAAACCTAGAAAGGTGACATTGAAGGCCCTTAATATTTTTCCCTTGATCCTTGACTCCACCACCCTTTGTAAATCATCTTGTATTAGGTCTATGGAACTAATGAAAACTCAATTATCCAGCGATCAGGATCTGGGTTTTTTTTTCATCTTTTTGGAAATATGAAAATCTTTCTTATTCTCTTTGTTGGACACCCTAAAAAATGCTCTCATTTGCAGTGTCATCTAAAAAACTGAGAAAGTAAAATGTAAGCCTGATCATCTTTGCAATGTCGACCCTGTCTGGTTCTTTATACAAGTTTTTGAAGTGTGCTACTCTCATGTCTGCTAAATCCTAGAATTTCCTTGCATGCTTCCATATTCTTTGGGAAGTTCCCAGATAGTATTGATGTTTTTCTTGTGATTAGCATAGTTGTGGAAAGTTTTTGAGTTCTCATCAAATTTCTTTAGCAACACCACCCTGCTTTTAACACTCCACCAAGATTCCTTCACAGCTAGCAGTTCTCTTTAGTTTTCTCCATGTTAATTTTTAAATATCAGGTCTGAATTATTTTATACCCAGAAATTTATTTAACCATTAAATTAATTTGCTGAACTGTTGAAAATAAACACACTGGTATTTTATTTTTTCACATTAAATTTGCAGCAGAAAATACTCACAAAAAAATCAGTGACAAACTGCACATAAATCTGCTCAATCAAATCTTTCTTCTCATGAATTTATCTGGAAAATTTTGGTCTCCCATAACAGGGAAATTGACCCACAAAAAGTACAGGAAATTACAGCCAAAAGAACCAGAGAAATTTGTTGCTCAGAAAATTGATTTTGCTGTTGCAGGCCTTCACTTACAGACTCAGTCCTCCAGAATATTCTCCCACTCCACACGGGCAGCAGATTGCCATCTTGGCCCTCACATGTGTTGCGGCACAACTCCGTTGCGTGGCCCTCTCAATCTCCTCCTTGCACTTAAGGCTGAAACACTTGCTAGTTGTCACACATGTGGCTGGTTGCTGGCCCAACTTTGACTTAATGACCTCCTGAAGCGATTCAGACTTTCTCTTGTGCACTGACCCTGCAAAACCAAGTTCCATGAATTTTTCTATTGTACACTTTTTCTCTTTCGTCATTATTTAACAAACTTACAATATCACTCATGCAAGTCTCCTGCTCAATGTCTCATTGTCGTGTCTTCATCCTCTCCCTTGGGCTTCCTTTATAATTTTTCATTGAGCCAAATCCCTAATCTCCAAAGTGATAAGGGGGTTGAGAATTAAATCTTAACCCACTTAGATCCATGGTGGAGATTAGATCTAAGTAAATTATTTATCCTTAGAAAATTTAGCCCAATAGCCAACATTTATCAATTAATTAATTAATGTGCTTTTCCTAAGTTTTTAGCTTAGGAAAAAAATCACAATACTTGCTCCTTTTGGATAAACACCTAAAAAGGTCTCTCTCCTGCATGCTAGAGTCTTAGCCTATGTAGAAGACCTTCAACTTCTACAAACATCAACATCCAATTCCCTTTTTCTCGCATTTGATACCTATGTGAATACCCCCTTGATATCCTCCATGTAGAAATCTGATACCTGTTTTTCAATTGAGATGAGGTCCTAGTCCAATATTTTGGATTTGTTGAACAACTATTGTTGATTTTTTGGATTTGTTGATTGAACTATTTTTACTTGCCTAGGTGCTAAGGCTAGTAGGGGGACCCACAAGACAACCACTTTAGTAGAATATTAATTTATTCAACTATTTTCTAAAGTTGGACTTACAAAAAATAAAAATAAAAATAAAATTCCTTAGTTAACTCATGATTTAATCTCAACCCTTCATCACGATTTAATCTCAACCATTGAGAGTGATGTTAGGGTTGAGGTCGAAATTATAAGAGGAGATAGAGCAAGTGGCCAGTTTGAGGAGCACCAAGAGCATGTGATTCTCTTAATAAGAGGAGTTTTCAGCAGTCAACAAGCATATCAGGGATCAAGAGGTAGGAAGGAAGAGGTTGAATAGAATTATTCCAGCTCAGAACTTGCGTGGCTGTACAAAGATTGCAGTGTGCAAAGAGAGATTGACCTGCGTGTTCATGTAGTGTACATCTGTACACAAAAGAAGAAATTTGTGCAAGCATTGCACAGGGGTTGTGTTGATTTTGATCCAAATTAGTTATTGAGTGGAGTTTGTTGTAAAAGGGAAGCATTCCCTTGTTGTATAAGTCTTTGGAAAATTTATTATCTGTTGAGCTAATAAAAAACCTTCCCAATTGTAGGTTTTCTCCGGTGTTGGGATTTCCTGGGTATATCCAATGTTTATGTGTTGAATGTGTTTATCTTCTAATTTATTTATTTTTCGTTGTGCATTCTAAGTTAGAAACTTAGTGTATTTGCAATTTAAGTTTTGAGTGCAACAATGGTTTGTATTTCTGGTTTTTACACTTATAAAATTGTGAATTAGTTACTATGTTTTAAGGAAATCTAACATGCTATCAAATCTTGGCCCTTTGATTGAAGACCAAACATAGTTTTTATCTTCACAGTGGGTTCTACGATTCAAAAGGAGTGAGTTTACCAGATTGATTTCGCCACTAGGGTTTCTGGGTAGTGTGATTTGTCAGTATGGTGTATCACGGTCTCAGATTTGAGGACAGATTGGACGGTGTGTCCAACTTTTATTCTTGGCATGAAAGGATAGTAGTGGTGTTGGAAGAGCAAGGGGTGTGGGAGTTTGTTGATAATGTCCCAGTTGCATCCATTGACCCTCGACAATTGGCTCAACATATCAAGAAGGATACTGAGGCAAGAAGAATCATCTTAGAGGGAGTCAAAGACCACATTATTCCTCACCTGACTGGGAAGAAGACAACCAAAGCTGTGTGGATAGCCGATGTCTATCAGGGTTCGAGCGAGGCCAAAAAATTGGTATTGAAGGACAAGCTCAGGAATATTAAAGTGTCCAAATCAGATTCTGTGGTGTCTCACCTCCCCAAGTTTAGCGAAGTAAAGGAAGAGTTTGATGGCATGGGTGAGATAGTTCCAGATAAAGATTTGGTAAATTTTGCTTTGTTGGTTTTCACCAATTTGTGGCAAGCTTTTAGAGATAGGATTTGTGCCAGAGAAAAGCTTCTAGATTGGGAGCGATTATGGGGTGTGTACGTCCAAGAGGAGATTCACAAATAAGATGGGTTTCGTGTTAACGTTGAAGTGTTAGAAAATCAGAAAGGCAGAAAGATTTTCTTCTTTTGATAATTTCTTGTGATATTCTTATAGTCTTATTATCTTTTCTTTATGTTCTTCTTTTATCTTTGTTTCATCAAGAAATCATCAAATCAAAACATGAATATCAACGAGACCAGATGTAAGCAGTCAGCCAGGGCTAAATCCTTCTATAGGGGAAAACCCAGTCAAACTCTTCCATTAGTAAATCAAATTGAGATAGACCAAGACCTTAGACACAAAAGACCTTCCTCCTCCACCAAGTCAACCTTCCGAGATGATTCAAAAAATTCCAGTAGTTTCTTCTTGTCAAATAGCTTAAACCCAACAACAATCCAGAATTTCGACCCCCAACTACTTCATAATTTTGGCCCAACTACATTATTGCAATTTCAACCCTTCCAACAACCCAACAACTTCGCACGTGTGAGACAAGGAGAGAGAAAATATGACTTCTTATTCTTGACAAAGACTTCTTTTTACTTCGATAGGGTTTCCTTCCTCTTCCTTGAATTTCACACCCTTTTTCTACCTCCAGCTATTGCAGATAGAAATTCTTGTCGATGTGCTCCAAACGAGTTGAGTTGTTGCCCTTTTATAGTGGCTGTGTGAGGTCGAATTCCGTTGATGAGGCCGACTTGTCCTTCTTTGAGGCCGACATGGTAGAGGAGGCCTAAATGACCTATTTTACACAAAAATAAATTTATTTCTTGATTGACAAATCCCAAGAAGGGTCTTTTACATTATGACATGGACAAGGACACTTGACATAAACCCTAGAAGCCTACACTGGAGGATTTGACCTAAGAACCATTGACCCAAGCATGAAACCCATGCTTTAATAAGTCAATTTCTTTTATAATAATTTTTTTCTTTCTTTCTTTTGACAAATATTACATCATGACTCAAATACAATTATGAAAACCGACTCTAGTTACATTTTTCAACACGCCCTCTTAACTAGGGAGGTATTCATAATTACATGTATACAGAGGTACATGGAAGATCTCAAAGTGATATACTCTATGAAGAGTCACAACACACACAGTGCTACAGATCAGATACCAGACCAGGTTAATCTAATTGGGTGGGACTAAGGTGTACTTAAGCTTTATGCCACACTAGGTATCATCAAGCTTTTAAATTCTAACACCAACCCAAGGCTCTAGGTGCGTGTCCAAGATCGGAGCTCCATGACCAATGCCACCATTCTTACTTCGGGATCTAGACATCAACACATAAGTTGACCATATGTCCTCCCAAGCATCTTGTTGCCACAAGATGCTTTATCTCTTCTTAACAACTAAATCAAACACACACACACACACACACACACCACTTCGAGCATGCCTCAAACGTTCAACCTTTCCATGGAGAGATACTGTACATCCACAACCCCAATTAGTAATAAACCTTCAAATATATATACATGTAAACACAAACTTTTAGGTTCCTCAATCATTTTGACACTACTTATATCATCATCGAGTTATCCATATACAACTTGTCGGAAGCTTTCCTTTTCTTTCACTTTTTTAGTAGCACCAATTACAACCTCATTACTTCTCAAGTCTTTTGTTTGCAAATCCATCAATATTCATTTATTGGTTTCATTCTTTCTTCAAGGTATTTACCATGACTGTCATAATATGTCCTCTATCTTCACTTGGGGAGATATACCCTTTCTTCCAACCAAGGTCCCTCTCAACTTTGGGAGATCAACAACTTCCTTCTTTTATAATATTCGATAAACTTCATCCTTTCAAGGCTTCATTTATTTCTCATGGCATCAAGGTCATCTTTTGATTATCATCATTCTTGTAGCTTCCTTCATCATGCTTATCATTATGAACATCTTCAACATCTTGAAGATCATGTACCTGCAAAACTCTAATAGCAAGTACAACCAAAATACATATACAAAAGCATGAAGTTAACTATATCAAAGACATGCCATCACAGTGGAAGCATCATAACGTTCAGGCTTTATCAAATACCTAAACTTAGTTAGCTCATAATCAACAAGGGTAACATCTTTTTACATACTAGACTTCAACTTCTTGCTAGGGTTTTGTCATAAACCCTAGACTCCATCTTCAAGACATAAAGCCTTAGATAACAATAATAACAATCCAATCATAGTACTATACATCTAAGGTTTCAACAATATGCTTTTAGAATTTACATGTTAGACTCTACTAGGGTTTGTTGCAAACCCTATATTTTATCATCAAAGCTAAATCATGGAAACAATATCACCATGCCTTAGGATATCAATCTCTACTAGGGTTTTGCTATATACCCTTGATTTCATCAACTCTCAAGATAACATACTTGCATGTATATATCTAGGGTTTCATTATCATGCACTAACATTTCATATCAATATCCATACCTACTAGGTAAACACAAACAACAATACATCAAAGTTGGATATACAACAATTTTGACTAGACTAAGGTTTCAATCATGTAGAATGATATACACCTAGGATTTTTTCCCTAAGATCTTATTATAACTATTGCAAGGGTTTTGTTTATAAACCCTAAAAATCTAGGGTTTCATTATATAACCTAGACATTAACAACAAACCCTAAAAGACTAGGGTTTTTATCATAACATTATCAAAACCCTAAACTTCAAAAGAATAGGATTTCATCATATGTTCTAGACTTTACAACAAACCCTAAGAAGACTAGGGTTTCATAATTAACAATGACATACCCTTAACATCAAGAGGCTAGGGTTTTATAGTGAACCCTAAGGGTAAGGGTTCCACAAAAATGATCAAATGACAAGAGATAGTATAACAAGGGTAGATTCAATCTAATGATTAATCACCCTAACAAGAATCTGTACGATTCAAAACCTTACACATAAGAGATTTAATAATATAACACACATTTCAAAAGAAAAATGATCATACCTTTTGTATAAAGAAAGCCTTCCAACAAATCTTGTAATGTGTGACATACCTTGAGTTATTCTTTAACACACCTTGTAGGGCTTCCTTTGCAACAAAACTTCTTCCATGCTTCAAGTCTATTCTGTGAAGTTTCCTCCATAACTAATGTGTAGTCTGCAAGCTTTCCTATTGAGGAAAATAAGAAGAAAAGGTTATTAGTATACAATACAAGCAAATCTCGATATGAGGAGGAAACCAATCATGAAAGATAAAACAAAGAACAATATGCTTATCTTTTGGTAAAATGGTGAAGGCTCCCTCTTAATCCAATCTTTCTTAGGGATACCTAAAATTTATCAAAACAACCTCAAGAATTTCTAACAAAACATATCAAATCTATGAACTATGAAAATCAAAACATAAAAGAAAACATTGCAAAACTTAAAGTTGGATATGCAAGGAATAATATCCCTGAGAGTCTCTAGCAAATAAGTCTTCAACTTTAGATTCTGTTATCCTATTTTTCTTTGGTGGAGATTTATCAACAACATTCGCATGTTCTCTTTCTCTCTTCTTATTCCTTGGATTTTCAGGACAATGACTTTTGTAATGTAGCATTCAATCTTGGATAGGTCAACTTTCTTCCTAGGTCCTTTAAGCTTCTGGAATATACCATTCTTCTTGTGTTGAGCAATGTAGCCATTTCAAATGTTCTCTTCTTCATTCTCCTTCTTGTTATTTACTAATGAGATGCGAGCTTCTTCTTAATTGCATGCATTACACATTTGTTCAAAGGTATGTGTGTCTTTCCAACTGCTAATTCCTGATGAAAATGAGCTCCATGATTTTGGTAGACCTAGTAGTGCATCAACCATGAGTTATTTCTCTGGTACAACTTCATCAATCGCTTGGAGTTCATTTCTTATTCTAGATATCTTCACAAAATATGATGACACAATATCATCTTTTGTCATATTTATTGTCGTTAGTTCATTCTTGAGGCTAGCTATTTGACCAATGTTCTTGATGGTAAATAACTTGGACAGGGCTTCATATGTTTCTTGAGCGGAATCTATATTGGATATGTATGGGATTAGATTGTCCTTTACTCCATCTACTATGAGATTCATGGCTAAGATGTCGTTTTCCCCGAATTTCTCTTTGCTCGCATCATTTGTAGGTTTCTTAACTTTTCTTTGAACAAGATCCAAAAGTTTATGCGTAGCGCGAATATGATCTATCCTCTACTTTCATGCCATGTAGTTGGAGGTTCCTTCTAGCTTGTTTTCTGTCTTCATCGAGGTTGACAAAGTTTCTAGAGATAATAGGCTTCACTTTTTATATGATCCTTTCCTTAATTACCTTCTTTTGTTCCTTCCTCAACTCTTCTTTCAATTGACCTTCAAGTTGCCTTTTCCTTTTTTCTTCACCTTAGCTCTGATGCCATGTTAGAAAATCAGAAAGACATAAAGATTTTCTTATGTTGATAATTTCTTGTGATATTCTTGTAGTTTGTTTTCTTTTCTTTTTGTTCTTCTTTTATCATTGTTTCATCAAGCATTTATCAAATCAAAACATGAAGATCAACAGCACCAGCTATAGGCACTCAGCGAGGGCTAAAACTCCCCTGTAGGGGAAAACCCAATCAAACTCTTCCATTAGTAAATAAAATTGAGATAAACCAAGACCTTAGACCCAAAAGTCCTTCCTCCACCAAGTCAACGTTCCAAGATGATTCAACAAATTCCAGTGGTCTCTTCTTATCCAACAACTTCAACCCAACTACTTCGTAATTCGACCCCCAACTACTTTACAATTTCGGCCCAACTACAATACTGCAATTTCAGCCCTTCTAGCAACCCAACAACTTTGCACGTGTGAGATAAGGGGAGAAAATTCGACTTCTTTTGCTTGACAAATACTTCCTTTTCCTTTGCTAGGGTTTCCTTCCCCTTCCTTGAATTTCATACCCTTTTTCTGCCTCCAATTGCATGCAAATCAAACGTCTTGTGCATGTGCTCCAAATGAGTAGAGTTGCTGCCCTTTTATAGTGGTTGTGTGAGGTCAAATTCCCTTGATGAGGCTGACTTGTCCTTCTTTTAGGCCAACTTGGTGGAGGAGGCCAAAAAGGCCTATTTTACATAAAAATGAATTTCTTTCTTGATTGACAAAGCCCAAGAAGGGTCTTTTATATTATGACATGGACAAGGACACTTGACATAAACCCTAGAATCCTACAATGAAGGCTTTGACCTAAGAACCATTGACCCAAGCATGAAATCCATGCTTTAATAAGTCAATTTTTTTTTTTTTTTTTTTGGACAAATGCATTACATCATGACTCAAATACAATTATGAAGACTTACACTAGTTACATTTTTTAACATGAAGAAGATGAAAAGAGCTTTGCCTTATCAAGCAAAGGGTGCAGATCCAAAGGAAAAAAGAGCAGTGGTGGTGCGTTAAAATTCCTTGAATGCAACAACATGGAGTTTAATCTTCTAACTGTTAGTAGTGTATTTGTTTCCTGTTAATTATTAATGGTAAATAATGATTAAATCACTAATGCATTCTTCACCATAAAAACACTGTGGAAATATAAAATACAGAACTGAGAAATAGATGCACACACACGAAAATTGACACTTATTTTTGGACAATTGCCCCTGGAAAAACGCCGAAGGCAAAACTGATGCAACAAATGAGGGTTTTATTATTATGTAGCAATTTGAGAGTACAATCAATTGGATGCCTTTGACTGGTAATCCTCTAGAAAACATTGATCATAATTGGGAAAATAAACTAGGGATCCAAGATCTCCCTCTGCAACTGAATCGGGCCATCTCGACAACTCACACTCTCTCAGGCTATTCACCTTGCTTCTGGGAAATGCACACTGCTGCTCAAGATGAATTTGTACAACCTTGAATCTGCCTCTAGGTGAGATGTTCAACCTCCCTCTGCCTTTGGAACTACTCGCTCTACCTCTGGGACCCTAATCCAACTACTGGCAATTGTAAGAAGTCCCTTTTGGCAACTCGCACTAGGGTTTTTGGCTATTCACAATGCTCTGTACAACCTCCTTTGCAAATAATTCAAACTCATCTTTCTTGCCTCCTGAACACTGGAAATATTGAGGAAATCTTCCTCCTGAAACTCTACTCCGAAATCTCTGCTGCTCCCTCACTCTTTGATTCTTCCCTGGCTTCAATTGCGCCTCACTGAATACCTGCAATTGGGTAGTCGAACCACTTAAATGATATTCATGCCCCCTCTCAAAGCCCTCAACTTGCTCTTATGATATCCTATTGGGAAACTAACGTCCAAGATCTAATCTTGATTAATGGATTATTCACTTTGACTCCATCAATAGAAGTCTCTAAAGCAAAATAAGATTACCTTAATTATTAACGTTAATTAACCAAATTCCCTAAGTTAGACTTAGGAAATAATTAAATTATTGGCTAATTAATCTAATTAAGGTGTTTCCCAAGCTTATATTGTGAAACTTTTTCTGGGTTTCGGAGATCTTATGTCCTTTATCCTCTTAGACATCATAGAGACTAGAACTCTTGTCTGCTAGTACCAAAAACTAACACTCTCTCGTAGCGATGAAGGTGTTCTCCACTATACCCATTTGTTCTTTGAAGTAGACGAACTTGGCTCTCCCAAGAGCCTTCATGAGTATATCAACCATCTGTTGGTCCATGGGAACACATTGTAGTCGAACCAATCCATGCTGCTAGTGTTTGACATCTGTGACACCTCCTTCCTTCACATCTTCAAGTTGATCTGACTCCCTGTCACTGGAAATCACTATGAAGAAACTACGCTGGCTGTCACTGCCCACTATGCTACTGCACATACTCTTATCTCAAACTACTGATGCCTCTGCGTTGCTGTCATCGCTGCGCCCGTGTTATTAATCTCTTAAAACCCGAAGATTCAACTTCCATAGGGTTGTTCCCTTTGAATCTAGACTTCCTCAAACTCTCACTGATCTACTGTGTCACTACAAATGGCTCTGCACTTGTCTCTTGAGTATCTGACTGCAACTAGCTCTGCACTTTCCCTCAAGGATCTGACTGCGCCTTGTTGATATCTTCGATCCTCTTGCTACTTTAACTCTTGGGTTCTCGTAGCAAAGGTATTGATCTATGTGATGAATATACACAACAACTAGATCTGATCTATTGATCAAGTCCTCCATGGATAGATCTAGACTTCTTGTTGCTCCTTCCTTGGATCTTGCCCGATCTCGCATACTAGAGTATCGTACTCCTCCCCCATCTGAGGATAATGTTGAAAACATTTTGAATTAATCCTCCAACCTGGCGGACAAGTCATCAATCTATGCTGAAGCTGTTGTCTGCTTCACCTTTTTGTCCTTCTTCCTCTTTAGACACTAGGTGACGTAGTGACCAAACTCACCACAACCGAAGTGCTTGACCATTGACAAGTACTTCTTGGGTTCCCTTTCTTGTAAGAGTGATGTTTTTTTCTTCCTTCTCCACCTTTGGTCCCTTGTCAAGGCTGCTAGTAGTACCCTCCATGAGACTGAGCCTTAGCTCCTCCTAAATGAACTCACTCTAAAGGTGTTCCCAACTAGGAAGTGTGTCTCTTCTAGAGTTTACTTGGACGAATGTACGCCACTCCTTTGAAACCCTGTTAGTGTTGTGCGCACCAACTCACTATTAGATGGTTTCTCTCCAACAACTGCAAGTCCATCTCGAACACCATGAATTCTAGTGAGATAGGGTGTTACATTCTTGCCCTTTTGCATTTTGATCGTCTGTAGCTTTTCCTTGAGAATTAATTTTCGATTCTCAGATGGATCCTGGAACAATTTCACAATGACATCCCACATGTCCTTCACTATTGTCTTATCTGCAATATGCAATACAATATGATTTGGAACTCCGTGAAGGATCATCCTCTTGGCTTTGGCCATACCCTTCTTGTAATTAAGGTACTGAATAAGATTTGTTGGTTAAACTACAAGTGCTGTCACAAACTCCTTCAGACCGTGATCATCCAAAAGGAATTGCATCTTGGCCTTTCAGATGCTAAAGTTGGAGGCGCCATCCAACTTGTCTTGATCTCTGAGTCTTGATGCGACCATCTCTGTGAAACTAAAAAACTGGAGAAATAAACTAGGAAATCTCTTTATCCTTCCATCAAACTAACTTGGCCTTCTCCCTGCTACTCGCATTCCTCACTGGAAATGTGTAGGTCTGCTCCTAGATAATTCGTACTTGCCTCCGGTGCCCTTCTTGAAACTCGCACTCCCTTCTACTCCTCTATGCAACTTGCACACGTATTATGGTACTAGCACACGTATTGCTGATCTTGAAGCACACACTAGCTGGACTGACAAGCTCGCACTGGCAAATCACTTTGCTTATTATAGACTTCTTTTGATGGAAATTACGACCTCATTCCGTGCTACTAGAAACTGGAAACCCTCTGAGAATTATATAGAAATTCCCTTTGTGTGCTTTTCTCTTCCTTTCCATGTGCTGATTTGCAATTGCAAAACCCTTGATCTGCCTTGCAAAATAACTAATTTTCTCATTGGAAACCCTCTCTGTCAATGCTACTGCCTGCTGCTACTGCGCTTGAGGCAAATCGTACTTTTCCTCCAAACTGGACTGAAAGTTGAATTTTTTCCTTCGTGCAACTCTCTTTGCTTGGTTGGCCTGTGCAGATTTGGAACTGTGTGCTTCAGACCTCCCTAAGAAACTGCACACACTCACTTCCTTCCACCTAGAGCCTTTATGATACAATCTGTTGCTATGATACCATGTGAAAATTCCTTGAATGTAACAAATGGATTCTAATCTTCTAACAATTCGTAGTTTATTTGTCTTCGGTTAATTATTAACGAAAAATACCAATTAAATCATTGATGCATTCTTCACCATAAAAACGTTGCGGAAATGTAAAAATACAGAACTGGGAAATAAATGCACACACAAAAATTGACACACTTATTTTTGGACAATTGTCCTTGGAAAAACTTGGAAGGGAAAACCTGTGTAGTAGATGAGGGTTATATTATTATGCAACAATTTTATAGTACAATTAACTGGATTCCTTTTACTGGAAATCCTCCGGAAAACACTGATCACAACTGGAAAATAAACTGGAGATCCAAGATCTCCCTCTGCAACTGAATCTGGCTGCCTCGACAACTCAGATTCTCTTAGGCTATTCTCACTACCTCTGGGAAATGCACATTGTTGCTCAAGATGAATTTGTACAACCTTGAATTTGCGTCCAAGTGATATGTCCACCCTCCCTCTACCTCTAGAACTAACTCGTTCTGCCTCCAAGTTCCTAATCCAGCGATTAACATTTGGAACAAGTCTCTTCCAACAACTCACACTCAAATTTTTGGCTATTCATATTGCTTTGTACGACCTCCTTTGTAGATAATTCAACCTCCTATTTTGTGCCTCCCAGACACTGTGAAAATTTCAATTCTGAAATCCTATTGCAACAATCGGAATTATTTCTTCTAATTGCTAATTAAATTAGCAGTTTATTGCTACGACAACAACGACACACTGCAATCTACACAAAAATACTGCGGAAAATAATAACGTTGGAAACTAAGAAATATGCTAGCATACATATAAAAACTAACAATTAGTTTTTGACAATTGTCCCTGGAAAACCCAACTTGGGAAAACCGGTGCAACAATTGAGGGTTTTATATTATCAAGCAATAGTGAAATTCTAAGCACAATCTGGATGCCAAAAACTGGCAATCCACAACAGGAAAATCTGGCCGAAATTATTTGAGGGTCCCTTCCTTCACGAGCAACCCTGGCACAACTTGGATTCAGAAACACGTCTTCCTGGAACCCTTTGCTCAAGCCCCTGCGCAATGCTTGTGCCCTTTGACATCCAGCGCGAAATTGCCTCTGATTAAGTCATTATGCCTGTCTCTGTTGTTGGAAACAATTCTCTAGCCTTCTGGAAGACTTTCCAGGCCTCTGGAAACTGAATCTATTTTTCCCACATCCAAAGCGAATTGTCGTTTGATGCTTCTTGCGCAGTGCTTTGCGCTGCTTGACTGGGAATAACTTGACCTCTTGCTGTGGATTTGGAAATCTTCCTCTGGATCATTGCCCCTGCCCCTCTCTGTCTTTGCTTCCTTCTCTGGCCTAAACTCTTCCAACAACTGTTATTGCTCTCTAGAAAATCGAACTCTCCAAGGAAATCAATCTCAATTGTGTATGTTCTCCATCCACCCATTGACTTCTTATAATCTTCTGTTGGACCTCCAACGACCAAGATTAAAACTTGTTCAAGGGCTATGATCATATTAGAGTCGACCGGTGTGTGTTTCTAGATGATTCACACCTTATCTCAATTAATACTGATTAATTAGCCAGGTTTCCTAAGTTTAGATTTAGAAAATATTAAAAAACAGGCTAATAATCTAATTGAGACACTTCTAGGTGGAATTTCTAGAAACAATTTTTGGGTTATGGAAATTTCCCATGTTTTAGCCTCTCCACAAAGTTTCGAGACTAGAACACCTCCGATGCTACAAAAACTAACACTCCCTCTTAGTGAGGAAGGTGTTTTAGTGTTGCACCACTACTACAACACCCTGTCTCTATATCACCCTCTGTTACGCTGCTGATGTATGGCTACTGTGATTGACTGCGACTGCCCACCAACCACTGCGCAACTCTGATGTGGCATCTGTGTTGCTATTGACATCGCTATATTGTTGCCAACCCTACATGTGCATTGCAACTCCCTCTCATTTGTTACTACTGCAACTGAGAAACATCCTAAATACTGAATCAATTGTGTCTGCTGCATTTGTCTCCCGAGTCTTGATTGCTACTAGCTACTGCACTGTCTACTAAAGAATTTGTGTTGTTGCTGACTCTGCTACTGAGCCTCCTGCTCTGTTGCCAACACTGCACTGCGCTCCTCAGTACCTGACTGCTACTAGTCTGCAACTAACACTTTGGAATTTGACTGCATCACTAACACTGATCCATCCTACTACTGAATAATATGGGCCCCTGTAGCAAGGTAATGATCCATGAGGAGGACAACTCAATGGACACTACGCATCTCCACATCTCTGGGAATATAGCTTTGTTGAATTTGTAAGTCTATCCGTTAGAAAATTTAATCTGTATTCCTCTGGTTTACTTCTTCTACTTGTTAAATTCGAACAAGTTATTTAAAACATATAAATAACGAAATAAACACAATACAATCTCGACATCTACAGATCATCAGCTGAAAGAAAACAAACACACAAGTGACACCGTTATTTTTGGACAAATGTCCCCAGAAAAACTTAATGCGGGAAAACTGGTGCAACTATTCTGAGGGTGTATTATTATGTAGTATTTCCTGGAGTACAATTGGGTGCCAAATTGGCTCACCCGACAGAGAAAAGTAACTGGGAACAATGCCTCTATATTTGGAAACACGTATTCAGAAAACCTGTCCCACGAAACCCTCTCCGACACAACTGAAGCTCAACGTTGGCCCTTTTGGCCTTTACGTCAGCCTCCTGCTTACGTCAAGCCCGAGATCCTTTGCATAAGCTCTTTGATGCACTGCGTAGCCTCCCTTTGCATCACTCCAGCAGCCTCTGCGTGGATGACAAAGTCCCTCTGGTCTCTGCGCTATCTCTGCTGGGCTTTGTGTAGCTTGGACTAGCTGATGCTCTCGTTTTCTCTGCTTCTACGCTGGTCACTCAGTACTGTCTCTGCCTCGTACTCACTTCCCCTCACTGTTGATCACTGATTCAAATTTGCTTAGTAGCGCTGCTCTAGCAAAATGAATAACTGATCACTCTGGTGTGTTCTCCAACTGACCCTCAAGCCTCTTCTTATACTTTTCTCGATGGTCTTTCAATGACAATGTCTCTCTGCTCAAGATACTTTGGACAAACACCTACCACTCCTTTGAGACACTCTTTAGTGCCAAACATACAAACTCTGTTGGTTGAGGTGTCTCCCCAATGACTTTAAGCTGATATCAGACCTCCTAAATCATGGTGAGGTAGGAGTCTATGCCTTCACCCTTCATCGTCCTAGTGCTCCTTAGCTCCTCCTACAGGAACATCTTTCGCTGCTTGGAAGTGTTCTGATACAACTGGTGATCTGAAAATCACTCGTGAGTGACCTCAGTTAATTAATGAATGAATGAAGGTATTATAGACTCATGTGCTGGTGTGTGTCTATGTTATCTTAGGCAACGGATCGATAAGATTGCAAAATACAGACACAGGGAAATGGAAAACAGTAAGAGAAACACAGTAAGCAAATACAAGAACACAACAAATTAATAAGGAGTTCACCCAATCCTCTTGGGCTACGTCTCCGGCCCAACTTTCAGTGATGGCCTTCTTTTATTGTGTCTTAAAGCAGAGTTTTTACAACGAGGAGCTCAAATTGAGTCTCCCGAAACAGAGGATGCTCAGTAGGGTGGTTCTTGGATTCCCCAAGTCATTAGAGTGCACAAAATCTTTCTTACTAAGTCTCGACTTCAATTGGTCTTGATGGGATGAGTCCAATTTGGTACTCAGTTCCCAACAGATATCCTCACAGGGATTGCTTGAACCTCTCAAGCCTTTTGTCTGCTCGATGCTACCTTAGCTCTGCAGGTCAGCTTGGGTCTCTGCGTCTGCCTCTGTCTCTTATCTCTCCTTCGCTGTTCTCTTCTTTCTAACAATGTTTTTTTCTTCCTCTCCCCTTTCTGACAGTTTGTTCATGGCTTAAAGCCAATACGTCTCATGACTGTTCGTTTCCTCTTCCACCCCTTCGGATCACCTGCTGCTGTTTGCTTGGAGTTCCCTGCCTCTGCGTCATCACCACTGTGTAACGTCTCACAGGGAAGTGGCCACTTGTCTTCCCACGAACTGCGCCAACTCTTCCTCAAACGGTTCGGTATTTTGGTTACTCTGTGTAATAATTTCTCCTTTAGCTTAGCGGTCAAATTGGACTTCAGACTTTTATATGTCGTCGCTTAATTCTCCCTCCAGATCTGGTTTCCCATCAAGCGCATCCTCTGCCGTTAGATCTGGAGCCCCCAGATCCTACAGTGTTCACTTTTATCGCGCGGTTAACTTGCTCGGACGTTAGCCTGTGATGAGAGGCGGTTTTCTCTCTCATCCGCCGGACACGCGTCATTCGCTGCATGGCATCGTTGGATCTCCTGACAATTCCGCTTACTGCCCAACATGCCTCCAATATTCCGCCGGTTTTGGGGCGCGGGACCCGCCTTTCACTTTAGCGCTTTTCCCATGGTTTTCGGCTTTTCCTTGTGACTGAGCGCTCGGGGCCTTTCCATTTCGAGGGGTTTTGCCCAAGAAACGGCCTCCGTTTTCTGATCCGGACTTCCTAACTGCTAGTTTGCGTCCTGCATGGTCTCCATGGGACTCGGTCAGCGCGTTTTGACCGAGGTCCTTGTTGTTCCTTGTTGGCTACAAACTGCCACTGTCCAGAGGTCTTCCTGATAGCTCATTGTTCACAAGTTTGAAGTTTGTCCTGATTTGATACAATCATAGAACTCTAATAATTTTCATGGATCCAATTCGGATCACGGCCTTTCCACTGAAAAAGCTTTTGGACCACCAAAAGTTGGTTTTCAAGCATCGACTAAGTGAGGGTACAATTGTCTCACTTGTCCAATCTCTATCCACTTTGCACTGCTCGGCTTTGAACCCTTGAGCCCAACTCTGAGATACTCAACATCTCCCTTGCGCGTCGTCCTTACTTTTATGTCCAGAACTGTGTCTTCCTGCAATTCATTAAAATATTCAAGTAACAGGTCATCAATAGAAGGCAATTGACTCTGCTCTTCGGGATCCTCAATTAGTGAAGGTTCAAATAGTCTCAAGCAATCTGCATTTACCACTGAGTAGATGTGCATGTAAGTTGGTAGATCAAGGTGAAAAGCATTCTCACCAATTTTCTCAAGTATCTTCAAAGGTCCATACCTGATAGGCTTTAACTTTTTACCTTCACCTTGCATTCTGTCCTTGCTGATATACAGCCAGACATGGTCACCAACTTGGAAACTATGATCCATCTGATGCTTGTCATGCCTGGCCTTGTATTTGGCTTAGCTCTTTTCCAGTTGTTCCTGTACTGCTTGGAGGATCTCTTGGATTTGTTCAATGAACCTAGTTGCCCTGTCCACATCGCTGTGTCCCTCAACTATGGTGTTTTTACCAAAGACAAAATCCAAAGGAGACCTTGGTGTGAAACCAAAACAGGTCTCAAAAGGAGATCTCTGTGTAGAAGAATGTTTTTCTTTGTTACAAGTATGCTGCACATAACACAAATGTTCATCCCAAAGCTTAGGATGCTTGCTGCAATATCCTTTGAGCAACTGGATCACTGTCCTGTTAATTACTTCTGTCTGGCCATCGGTTTGTGGATGAAAAGTTGTGTTTTTCTTTAGTTTGGTGTCCATCAGTCTCCACAGACTTGACCAAAACTTTCCCACAAATCAGGTGTCTCGATCAGATACAATGGAAGTGGGTAAGCCAAAATGAACCCATACATGTTGAAATAACAATTTTGCAGTTTGTTCCGCTGTAATCTGTTTATTACAAGGTATCAAAATACACATTTTGCTGAACCTATCCACAACAACATACAAATAATCATGACTTTTCCTAGATTTAGACAGTCCTCCAACAAAATCCATGGAAACACTTTCCCAAGGGTGAGAAGGAACTGGTAATGGAGTGTACAAGCCTAGTTTTCTATTGCTGGGCTTGTTTTTAGCACACATAGTACACCCTCTTACATATCTAGAAATTGTCTCATTCATTTTTGGCCAATAACAAAATCTTTGCAATTGTGTAATTGTTTTACTTACCCCAAAGTGCCCTGATATTAGAGAAGTGTGTGCTTCTCGAATTATCTTTACTTTTTCAGTTTGTGGAATGCATAGCTTCCCACAATGATATAAGATCCAGTCCTTTACATAATAATCCAATTCTTCTATTTGTTTGCCTTGAATTAAAGTTGCATATACATATTTAAAGTCTATATCTTGAGCATATTGTTCAATGTAGCTCTCATGTAACACAAAATTATGCTTAAGTATAGTAGATTCATTTATAATGGGTCTATATAACATATCTGCAACTTTATTGTGTATGCCCATCTTATATTTGATGACCAAATGAAACTGTTGTAGAAAACCCATCCATCTAGTGTCTTGATTGCTGTAACTTAGTTTGGGAGTGTAGATATTGAAGTGGTTGATGATCAATATGTATTACTGTCTCTTTGCCTATTAAGTAATGTTTCCACTTTTTCACACTCTGTACTAATGCATACAATTCTTTATCATATGTGGGATAGTTAACTACTGCAGAATTAAATGTCTCAGAATGATAACATATGGGTTTACCATGCTGTGTTAACACTACTCCCATGGCATAGTCACTGGCATTTGTTTGGATCTCAAATGGTCTTTGAAGATCAGGCAGTGTTAGTACATGTGCTGTACTAATCTTTTCTTTCAAGGTGTCGAAGGCTTTCTGCTGTTTGCCTCCCCACTGAAACACCTTGTTTAATCCTGCGAAAGCATGTAAGGGAGCTGCAATTAAGGAGAAGTTAGAAATGAACTTTCTCCAATATTGTGCTGCTCCGCAAAAGCTTCTAACTTTTGTAGCAGATTTGGGTTTAGGCTAGTTCACAATGACTGTCACTTTAGAGGAATCTATCTTCAATTCACCACCTCGTACTATATGTTCCAAATAATTCAGAGATGTTTTGCCAAATTCACATTTTGAGAGTTTAACATAAAGTTCTTCCCTTTTCAAAACATCTAGTGTCTGCTTAACATGATTTAAATGTTCTTCCCATGTTTTGCTAAATATAAGAATGCCGTCCAGATACACAATAACAAAATCATGAAGAAAAGGTTTGAGTACATCATTCATCAGTCTCATGAAAATAGCAGGAGCATTAGTTAAGCCAAAAGGGATAACCAACCACTCATACAATCCTTGCTTTGTTTTGAAAGCAATCTTCCATGCATCTTGTTCTGCAACTCTGACCTGATGGTATCCACTATGCAAATCTAACTTGGAAAAACAAACAGCTTTTTTCAATTGATCTAAAAGATCATTTATGCGAGGAAGGGTATAACGGTTTTTTATTGTTATCTTATTCAGTGCTCGGTAATCAATGCACATTCTCCACGAGCCATCTTTCTCTCTCATCAAGACGATTGGTGACCCACATGGTGATGTGCTAGGTCTGATGAACCCTTTCTCGAGCCACTCCTCCACCTGCTTCTTGATTTCATCATTCTCTAAAGTGGACAACCTGTACATTCTAATGTTAGGCAATGGAGCATCTTGCTGCAAAATAATATCATGCACTATTTCCTTTTTGGGTGGCAGACCTTTAGGTTTTTGAAACAAGATATCATACTCTGAAACAACCTCTTCTAAATCAGCTTGTTGTTTAGCATTATAGACCTCAACTACATTGGTTTTATTAGGTTTATTTTCCTTTACAACCATCAATAATAATTGTTTGCATGAATTTATCATTCGTTTCATCTACCCTGAGTTTATGAGAGTATAATTATTCTTGAGCTTATGAGGTCTTACAAAGTATTCGATTCTATCTTTAACAAGTAAATACTTGTTCTCAGCGCTATAGAAAATAGATTTTCTGTCATACAAGTAAGGACTTCCTAAAACAATTCCACATATATCCAAAGGAATTATGTCTAACTCAACCTCATCTACAAATGCTGACCCAAAAGAAAACTTGAGTTTGCATTGTCTAGTCACGTGTAGTTGTGCTTTATCATTTAACCATCCTAATAGGTATGGTTTTTTGTGTAGTGTAGTCACTAATCCCAATTTCTTTACAATTGCTTCAGAAATTAAATTTACTTGTGAGCCACTATCAAACAAAGTACAATTTTTTGATGTTTGGAAATAACTCGAATAAGGAAAAGCTCATGTCTTTTTCTCTCATTTTCGTCATCAATGGTAGATTGTGCATAATTACTAGTAGTTGTTTCAGAATTCTTACCTCTTATACCTGTGGCTGCAATAGTTGTTTCATCTCTTGAGTTTGACCCCAAATCTTACTAAATGGCTGCAACAATGTTCTTCTTCTTGCCCTCGAACTTCTTAGGTCTCAGCTCCGGATGCAGAATTCAACAGTGCTTGATATGAAAATGGGGCTCTTAGGCTTCTTGTCTAACTTACAAGAACCTCTCCCACTTCCAAAGCTTCTAATTTTCCCAAGTCTTAATGATTAACCAATGCGGAAATAAGAAATGTTTGAAAATATGGGTGTATGCTTGTATTTGTTTTCAGTTGGTTATTTACATTAAAATCTGTTGTTTGCGCTGATATGGGAAGATACTTAAACTGATATACAAATGCATATAACAGTAGTTAGAGTAGCAGTAAAAACAAACACATAAGACAACAATATAATATGGAATTCACCCTGATATCTTGGGCTACATCTCCTTGAGCTCTAATCAACTCGATTAGGTTCTCTGGGATTATGGAAATAGTTCTTTTAAAAGTGCTTACACTTAACTCCAATGTTTTACACAGGAACATTGGGCTCAGAACACCATCTCATCCCTTGGCTCTTGGAGCTCTTTGGCTTTCTAGCTCTGGGTATGGCTCTGACTCTGGCTCTGGCTCTGGTTTTGGCTCTCAGCTCTCACTTCTGGCGCTCGCTCTGGCTCTTGGCTCTGGCTTCTCTAAGCTCTTTCGCTCGGCCTTTGCATGCCTCTTTGAATTGCTCGACCTCCAAGCAACCCCAACAACAATATGCTACTATCAATTGAGTTCTCTAGCTTTTCACTCGACCTTTGAGTGGCTCCAAAGACTCTCTACGCATTTAGCATTTTTTTTCGCTGTTCGCCCTCCAATCTCTGGTGGCTTTTGCCTATTACAGTGAGCTCGACTCTGGGTTTCCTGCTTCCAAGTCTGCTTACTGCTTCTTAGGCTGCTCTCTTTTCTCCCACACCTTTTTACTCTTTGTCTGTTTGTGGCTTAACGCCAATCCGTCTCATGACTATTCGCTTCCTCTCCTGGCTTTTCGGATCGCCTGCCTTTATTCGCTGGAATTCCCTCCTCTGCGTCATCATCACTATAATGCTTCATAGAGAGGTAGCCACTTGTCTCCTCACGAGCTGAGCCAGCTCTTCCTCAAGCGGTTCATTACTTCGATTATTCTGTGAAATGATTCATCCGCCAACTTAGCGGTCCAATCAAACTTCAACCTTTATGTGTCGAAGCTTATTTTCTCCGTCGAATCCAGTTTCCCATCGGGCGCAATCTCCGCTGTTAGATTTGGGGCCTCCAGATCTGATGGTTATTGCTCTTATCACACGATTGACTTGCTCGGATGTTAGCCCGTGATGAGAGCGGTTTTCTCTCTCATCCGCCGGACACACATCAATCAACGTATGGAATCACTGGGTCCTCTGACAAACCCGCTTACCATCGAAACCCCTCCGATATTCTGCCGGTTTTGGAGCGCGGGCCCCGCCTTCGGTTTTATTGCTTTTCCCACGGTTTTCTGGCTCCCTTGTGATCATGCGCTCGGGACCTTTCCTTCTCGAGGGGTTTCGCCCAACAAAGTGCTAATCGTGCATCAAAAACAGAGTCCGTTTTCTAGACTGAGCCTCCTAATTGCCATTTTTGCGCCATGCACAGTCCCCATGGTCAATGCACTTTGATCGAAGGTCCTCATTGCTCTGTGCTGGCTGCAAATTGTCGTTGTTTAGAGGTTATTTCTGATAGTCTTCAACATCCATAAGACTTTAAACTCCGCTATGAATTTTTTTTGGAGAGTTCGGGTAGCTTTAAGAGAGTTTAAGAATCCAGATTTGGATCATGCCTTCCCACTAAAAGAACCTTTGGTCCACCAAAAGACTGATATATTGATTTGAGCAATAAATGAGAGTAACAACACCCTCTTTTTTCAGCCTCCCTACACTTTCCTTTGCATAGTGCCTCTGAGCCAAAATCTTTAACCACTTCCCTTCTTGGATAGGTTGATTGTTTTGGGAAGAACTGTTTTCCTCCTTGACTTCATGCATAACTTCTGCTATGAAGTTTACAGAAGGTAGTTTGAACTTCTTTGCCTTGATCCTTGATCCAAGGTGGCTCAAACAAATGTGAAGTACATCTGCTCCACAAAACTTTCATTTGTACCTGTTTGAAAAGCTGCCAATAGCAACTGTTAACAATAGTAGGGATACAGACAACAACTGCATGGACTAACTCCTGCTTCAACAAAGAAACAAATTTCACATCTTGTGAACCCTTCCATATCTTATATCTGCATACAAATGATTGACTAGATAACAAGCCAATAAAACATGCCTTTACAACAAATGACCCTTCAAGTCAAGCATGTAGGAGAAAGACCTTTAGGACTCTTTTCCAAAAGATGAAACACTTCATCTTTGTCTCCATTTTGGAAACCAAGTTAACTTCTCCCAAGCCAGCATCACATGCATCTCATGCTCAGGCATGTGTTCCATCTTTCAATTTTCGCTTAAGTACACTGTATTTCCAAAGCTGAAATGAACATACTGTTGCAACAATAAAGTGAGTTTCCTACTCAACTTCTTTCTATTTACCATTTGGTAAGATCCCGCAACTTGCATTTATTACACAAAGAAATGCAAACAGATGCATCACTAGACATGCAGCCCTAATTGGATAAGAATTCTAACCATTTCTTACCAATCCATTTCAAAGGTCCCTCCTTTGTTTGCACATCAACATCAATATGTGAATCATCCTGAACCACATCAACCAGTATCACATGCATCTCATGCTCAGGCATGCATTCCATCTTTCAACTTTTGCTTAAGTACACTGTACTTCCGAAGCTAAAATGAACATATTGTTGCAGCAATAAAGTGAGTTACCTACTCAACTTCTTTCTATTTACCATTTGGTAAGATCTTGCAACTTGCATTTATTCCACAAAGAAATGCAAACAGATGCATCACTAGACATGCAATCCTAATTGAATAAGAATTCTAATCATTTCTTACCAATCCATTTCAAAGGTCCCTCCTTTGTTTTCACATCTGCATCAATATGTGAATCATCCTGAACCACATCAACCATGGAATCTTTATTTCCATCACTGCCATTTTCTTTTTCCACCTTCTTCTTCAGCTTTGGTGGAAGCAATGCTAGATTCAAAGTCCAACACCTTTCAGCAAGATGCCCTTGCTTATGGCAGTAAGTGCAACACACGTGCATCCTTTTGACCGCATGATTTTCCTTGTCCCGTGGACCTTTTGTTGCTTGCTTCTTTTCCTTCAAAAGTGTATGTGGCCATCCTCTTTCAACATCTAGAAACATAATGTTTATCCAAACCACAAAAGGAACATGCAATTCTTTTTCCATGCTTTACAAAATCAAAAGGAATGTTTTTAGAACCAGATTTATACCTGCCTCTTTCACCTTTATTGCCTTCATGAGGAGGTGAAACAAATGAAGAAGTGGCTCCCTTTGGAATACCATCACTTTCTTCAAGGCTGTCAGAGTTTCCACAACTCTCTGGTTCAATTGTGTGCTTCTGAACATGTGCATCATGCAAATGATGTCTCGAGTTATTGCATTCTTCCTGAACACAATCCTCACACTTCTGAGGTAGAGGATCTACAATGAAACTCCTTTTTGGAACTGTTTCAATGGTCTTCATGGCAGCTTTGGAATTCTCTCCATAAGATTGTCCATGACCAAGACCCAAATACTTAGGCCTTTCGTCAACCATTATTGGCTCGACAATACCTTGTGCATGTTTGCCCAATCCTTTTCCTTCATAGCCCATCTTAGACATTAGCTTGGAACCTATGCCTCTGGTATGTTTTTCAAAAGAACCAATATAAGCATTCTTAGAAGAATTTGAAGACAAACAGGAATGGATTACCTCTTCTTCAAGCTGATACTTAGCCAAGGCTTCTTTTGCAGCAAAGAGTTGTGAATCCAACTCATGTATCTTTTTCAGGTTCATACTTGCAGTATGAAGTTGCCTCTCCATTTCCCGCAATTTGTCAGAAAGCATCTGCTTCTCTTCCTCCATGGAATTCAACTGCTCTCTAAGTATGCTACTCTTCCTTCCATACTCATACATTTCTCTCACCATATCCATCATGGTGGACAAGTTTTGCTTCATGTCTCCATTAAAGAATCTTGTGATGAAGGAGGAATTTGAGGACTCACTTGTAGAAGTTGTCATTATGCAAATGAATAAAAGAACTTCAAACAAGATTATTAAAGAGCTTACTCAAGCAACCTTTTGCGACAAACCTCTTGTGCTTCAAGGGTTGCTTTGAGGTCCTTTGGGATAGAAGAATGCCTTCAGCCGTTCTCCCTTCTTGTCTTTCCTGGACTGAGCTATCAATAACTTTCCCTTCACCTTTGCAAACTCAAACAATAGTCAGTCTGCAACCAAACATACAATCGATGAGGCAATCAATCCTTGACTGTCCAAACACCTTTCAGACAAGCAATCTTTCCCTCGTCAATCAAGCATTCTGTTACAACCTTCTTTGAAGGTGGGGTTAATAAATCTTAAGCTCTGATACCACCTGATCTGAAAATGGGGCTCTTAGGCTTCTTGTCTAACTTACAAGAACCTCTCCCACTTCCAAAGCTTCTAATTTTCCCAAGTCTTAATGATTAACCAATGCGGAAATAAGAAATGCTTGAAAATATGAGTGTATGTTTGTATTTGTTTTCAGCTGATTATTTACTTTAAAATCTGTTGTTTGTGCTGATATGGGAAGATACTTAAACTGATATACAAATGCATATAACGGTAGTTAGAGTAGCAACAAAAAAAACACATAAGACAACAATATAATATGGAGTTCACCTTGATATTTTAGGCTCTTTGGGATTATGGCAATAGTTCTTTTACAAGTGCCTACACTTAACTCCAATGTTTTACACAGGAACATTGGGCTTAGAACATCATCTCATCCCTTAGCTCTTGGAGCTCTTCAACTTTCTAGCTCTGGCTTTTGGCTTTGGCTCTGGCTCTTGCTCTAGTTGTGGCTCTGACTCTAACTCTGGCTCTGTGGCTCGGGCTTTGGTTCTGGCTCTCAGCTCTCGCTCCTGGTGCTCGCTCTGGCTCTTGGCTCTGGCTTCTCTAAGCTCTTTCGCTCAGCCTTTGCATGCCTCTATGAATCGCTTGACCTCCAAGCAACCCAAACAACAATATGCTACTATCAATTGAGCTCTCTAGCTTTTCACTCGACCTTCGAGTGGCTCCAAAGACTCTCTGCCCATTTAGCGTTTTTGTCGTTGTTCACTCTCCAATCTCTGGTGGCTTTTGCCTATTACATTGAGCTCGGCTCTGGTTTTCCTGCTTCCAGGTCTGGTCACTGCTTCTTATGCTGCTCTCTTTTCTCCCACACCTTTTTACTCTCTGTCTGTTCGTGGCTTAACGCCAATCCGTCTCATGACTGTTCGCTTCCTCTCCCGGCTCTTCGGATCCCTTGCCTCTGACCGCTGGAATTCCCTGCTCTGAGTCATCATCACTGTAACGCTTCACAGAGAGGTGGCCACTTGTCTCCTCACGAGCTGAGCTAGCTCTTCCTCAAGTGGTTCATTACTTCGGTTACTCTGTGAAATGATTCATCTGCCAACTCAGTGGTCCAATCAGACTTCAACCTTTATGTGTTGAAGCTTATTTTCTCCGTTGAATCTGGTTTCCCATCGGGCGCAATCTCTGTTGTTAGATTTGGGGCCTCCAGATCCGATGGCTATCGCTCTTATCGCGTGGTTGACTTGCTCGGACGTCAGCCCGTGATGAGAGCGGTTTTCTCTCTCATCCGCCAGACACACATCAATCAACGTATCGAATCATTGGGTCCTCTGACAAACCCGCTTATCGCCGAAACGCCTCTGATATTCCACTGGTTTTTGAGCGCGGGACCCACCTTCGGTTTTAGTGCTTTCCCCACGGTTTTCTGGCTCCCTTGTGACTATGTGCTCGAGGCTTTTCCTTCTCGAGGGGTTTTGCCTAGCAATGCGATGAGAAACAGCGTCTGCTTTTTGGATTGAACCTCCTAATTGCCATTTTTGCGCCATGCACAGTCCCCATGGGCCAACGATCAATGCACTTTGATCGAAGGTCCTTGTTGCTCTGTGTTGGCTGCAAATTGCCGTTATTTAGAGTTTATTTATGATAGGCTTCGACATCCATAAGAATTTAAACTCCAGTATGAGTTTTTTTTACAGAGTTCGGGTAGCTTTAAGAGAGTTTAAGGATTTAGATTTGGATCAGTGTTCATCATCATGCCCATCCTCCTTACAGTGAGTGCATGAAGACTTGCTCTTCTGTGCAATGTTAGCCTTCCTTGCTTTCCATTTCTGTTTTCTTTTCTCCTTATTCATGCTTGCAATGGGTTGGGATGATCCCCCAACTTCTGGATTTCCATTCTTTCCTCTAGCTTCTAGATGAGTAGCTTGAACAAATACCTCATCTATACTAGTGGGATTAAACATGAGGATAGTGTGCTTCATGTCGCTGTGTAGACCACCAATGTACTTCAACAGAGTCTCAGGTGAGTCGAATGAGATTCCTAGAATCAAGGCTCTCTTTCTGAATTCTTGGGTGTATCCTTGTACACTTTGCCCTTTCAACTTCCGAAGAGTGTGCCAGCTCATCATGGCTTGCTGCATGTAGGCCAATGGATAGAAATTCTTTTTGATTGCAGAAACAAATTCACTCCAGACATAAATGGTCTTACCATGTCTTTTCATGTCAGTTTGGATCTTGCCTTTCAACCAAACTAAGGAAGTGCCTCCAAGGTGTAGGCTTGCCAGCTGAATCTTGCTCTTGTCTGAGTCGATACTCTGCACTCTGCAATAAACATCAATTTGTCTAATCCAATTGTCCAGCTTTTCTGCATTCAACTCTCCATCATATATAGGTAAATCAAATTTAGCATCTAGTTTAATCAAAGATGCCTTCCTTTTGTGTTCAGGGCTATTAGGAGGTGTGAGAAAACTTTCTTCTTTCCCTTTGCCTTTTGAGTGGTCATGGAGGAGAGACTCATCTTCTCCTTTGTCTTGTTTGGAGCCTGATGAATCTTCATCTTTATGTTTTCTAAAATCCTTATACATTTCCTATACCATGGACCTTAGGGCTAGGAAACTATCTAAGAATTGAGGGTCTGGCCCCACAGAACCTTCCTATGACATTGTTTTCTAAGGATATACTCTTTCAATTTCAAGATTAGTTTCAACCAACTCTTTTTCTCCTAATTTGAGCTTTGATCTAGTTAGCCCTCAACAATTAAATCCAACACAAGCTTGTCTAACCTTAATAGCCTAGAGCTCTGATACCACTTGATCTGAAAATCACTCGTGAGTGACCTCAGTTAATTAATGAATGAATGAAGGTATTACAGACTCATGTGTTGGTGTGTGTCTATGTTATCAACAGATCGATAAGATTGCAAAAGACATAGACATGGGAAAATGGAAAACAGTAAGAGAAACACAGTAAGCAAATAGAAGAACACAACAAATTAATAAGGATTTCACCAAATCCTCTTGGGCTACGTCTCCGGTCCAGCTTTCAGTGGTGGCCTTCTTTTATTGTGTCTTAAAGCAGAGTTTTTACAACGAGGAGTTCAAATTGAGTCTCTTGAAACAGAGGATGCTTAGTAGGGTGGTTCTTGGATTCCCCAAGCCACTAGAGTGCACAGACTCTTTCTTACTAAGTCTCGACTTCAACTGGTCTTGATGGGATGAGTCCAATTTGGTACTCAGTTCCCGACAGATATCCTCATAGGGATTGCTTGAACCTCTCAAGCCTTCTGCCTGCTCGATGCTGCCTTAGCTCTGCAGGTTAGCTTGGCTCTCTGCGTCTGCTTCTATCTCTTCTGTTTCCTTCTTCATTGTTCTCTTCTTTTTGATAGTGTTTTTTTCTTCCTCTCCCCTTTTTGACAGTCTGTTGATGGCTTAAAGCCAATACATCTCATGACTGTTTGTTTCCTCTTTTGCCCCTTCGGATCGCCTGCTGCTATTCTCTTGGAGTTCCCTGCCTCTGCATCATCGCCACTGTGTAACGTCTCACAGGGAAGTGGCCACTTTGTCCTCCCATGAACTGTGCCAGCTCTTCCTCAAATAGTTTGGTATTTTGGTTAGTTTATGTAATAATTCATCCGCTAGCTTAGCGGTCCAATCAGACTTCAAACTTTTATATGCTGTCGCTTAATTCTCCCTCCAGATCCGGTTTCCCATCGGGCGCATCCTCCGCTGTTAGATATGGAGCCCCTAGATCCTACGGTGTTTTCTCTTATTGCGCGATTAACTTGCTCGGACGTTAGCGCGCGATGAGAGGTGGTTTTCTCTCTCATCCGCCAGACATGCGTCGTTCGTTGTATGGCATCGCTGGGTCTCCTGAAAATTCCGCTTACTGCCCAACATGCCTCCGATATTCCGTCAGTTTTGGAGCGCAGGACTCGCCTTTCGCTTTAGCGCTTTTCCCACGGTTTTCAGCTTTTCCTTGTGATCGAGTGCTCGAAGCCTTTCCATTTCGAGGGGTTTTTCCCAAGAAATGGCCTCTTTTTTCTGATCCTGACTTCCTAACTGCTAGTTTGCATCCTGCACGGTCTCCATGGGCCTCGGTTAGCACGCTTTAACCGAGGTCTTCGTTGTTCCTTGCTGGCTACAAACTGCCACTGTCTAGAGGTCTTCGTGATAGCTCATTGTTCACAAGTTTGAAGTCTGTCATAATTTGATACAATCATAGAACTCTAATAATTTTCATGGTTCCAATTCGGATCAACTGGATGAGATCCTCTCACATTTCCTTGGTTGTTCTTTTTCCTACCACATGTGAGACTACATGGTCCCATACTCCATCCATGATCAACCGCTTCACCTTCACCATTTCCCTCCTGTATTCCTTCAGTTGATCTGCATCTTGAGGTACTATTACCACATTTTCTGCATAAACATTCAGGGCATGTTCCTTCAACATGAAGGACAACCTAGCCTTCCTGATGACAAAGTTGGAGGCTACCTCCAATGTATCCTGATCTCTAAGCCCAGCTGTGGCCATCTCTGAATTTGGTTGAAAATCTCCCTCTTTACCTCTGCTCCGCTACTGAATCTGCTACTCACACTTCCTTATGTGTTTAAAAGTTCTATGCAATTTTTTTGTTTGTTTGTTTGTAGAAACTTGAAAGTTATGTGCAGAAAACTAAATGTACTTGCAGAAGATTGAATGTACTTTGCAAAAAATTGAATGGAACTGAATTTACTTAGTAGAAAGTTGAATGTAGTTTGCTGAAAACTGAATGTACTTTGCAGAAAGTTCCATATACTTTGTAGAAAATTAAATGTACTTTGCAGAAAATTGAATGTTTTATGTTGTAGAGTGAAAATTTTTTCTTCACAACTTTTTGTATCAACAATTGTAGATATAATATAAACTTAAGGATCATATGAAGAAAACCAAGCACAAATATGAGACACTAAGAGTTAGGTCTAATAACCAGGGAAAAACCCACAAGGGGAAAACTTAAATGATTCTTCTTCTATTAGATTTCTTCAATTGTTTATCAGAGTACAAAGAGAGAGAGAGTGAGAGAATGCGAATGAATAAAGTCACCAATGGTTGTTCAACTTGTAGCTAAAGTTCTCTTGTGTTAAAATTGGCAACTAGCTCCAAAATCCACGTGGGTCATCTTGTTAGTGGCAGCTGATATTTTTCTTGGATCCCTCTCGTTGAGAGGTGTAGGATTGATCTAAAGATCATTCGATTCCGATAAGTATTCATGGAGATATGAATTATTTGTGTTATGGGACAATTCGTCAAGGTTGGTTAGCAACCAAATAACCCCCACATGTGCTAAATGTTCTAGTATAAAACGAGGTGACTTGAGAGTCATTTGTCCACACTTCACTCTTGATTTCTCTTCACTTGTTTTGGGTTTTAGTGGAAGAGAAGTCTAAGAGGAGGAATCCCTAGACGCAGTAAGGAAGGAGCCTAAAGCTTGAAGTCTAAACACAGTCCTAGACGATGCCTTAGCAAGGAAGACACAATCATGTTGTGAAGAAAGGATGCCCTAATCCTCTACGCTATCAAGGAAGACACAATCATGTTGTGAAGAAGGGATGCCCTAATCCTCTATGCTACCAAGGAAGACTGCCCTCATCTATATGCTGTCCCAAGGGTGATCCTAACTGCAGTAAAGAGGCTCCCTAACTCATTGTTTATAGGATGCCTTAACTGCAGTCAACAGAATGTCTTGCCCGCATCAAAGGAAGGTCTGTTTCATGGGTCTTTTAGAGGATCAAGAAGCTGTAAGGGAGGTTGAGGTAGCTCCCTTGAGGCCGAGACAAGGGCAGACTGTTTCAACTTGCGTGGAGGTGTTCTTGGGTGGTAAACCCTTGGTGAAAGGTAGTGCAGGCTGCTGTGGGTAAGCCGTAAGCTTATGAGCAGTTTGGAGGGCAATGTAAGATGTATTTAGAGGGTTGTAGGAGGCAGCGAGGTCTCTGGTAGGCCGCATGCTTAGCCACTCCAAAACAGGGCAGCGTGGAGGTGTATTGAGGGCTGTATATGCCCAGAACAACAGTGAAGGGAGCCACCACTTCTCCAAGTGTAGGCCGTAGATAGGGAGGGCTATCTTGGTGACTGATTAGAGGCTATTACAAGAATCATATATACCCTAACCAGTCACATTCATAACATCAGCAAATGCATTCTCATAACTGTTGACTAACAACGGATAGGTGGTGTCAGATGTTTCATGAGGAGATCCTAATCGCTATCACAAGAGGTTCTCATCAGTGGTTTAGAAGGGCTATACTACGTTGGCTAAAGGAACTGCTACAACAATGAGAAACCTCCCTACCTTGATGAGAAGAAGCTCCTATAACACACAGATCAACATTGTACACGCTGATGACAATCTTGTGTGTATCTTAAGACTGTGGGATCATAGTCTATCTTGTTGCTGGGCTAAGCCATAGGCCATTGCCAACAATTAAGACAGTGTGGCAGCATGACTAAAGCAGTATGGCAACATGCCATAAGTAATGGTGCAACATGGTGTAGATCAGTGTTGCTGAACATGGTGCAACAATGGTACATGATGCAATATAGTGATGGGTACAGTCATGATTAGTGAAGTATGATGAAATGCAACATAGTGATGATGGGTGTAACACAGTGAGGTGCAACATGATGATGAGGTGCAAAACAATGATCGGTGTAGCGTGGTGATGGAGTCACTGTGGAGAATTAGTTGAAGCAACATGTCTTCAACTGAGTTCAGCTACCTCATGTATCATCTTATTAGAGATGATCTATGCTCTTATTTAGATAAGTCAAAGTGTTGACTTCTGTTGTAAATGTACTATCTCTATCTCTCTACTAAACTATTGAAGAACATATAAGAAGAATTGATCAAGGGTTTCACCACATTGGGGTTTGTCCAGCTAACGCTACATCTTGTGTCCTCTTGTCTTGGCTTGTCTTCTGTGATTTATGTTTATGTTCTATCTATAATTTACTATTATGTTGATGTGATTGCTAACTTGAAAAAAGATATTGAGCTAACTGTGAATATTGAAATAAATTACTCTAAGCATAGAACATACCTAAAATTAACATGGTATTAGAGCTGAGGCGAATACAAAGCCCAAGCAAGAGTGAAAGAGCAATCACTGAAGACAGTTGGGAAAGGAAAGAAGGCTCAATGGATTCCTTATCCCTCTTCAAATTCACCAAGGGTGAAGTCGAAGTAGAGAATATTATCAGAATAGCGCAGCGGAAGCTTCTGATGGCCTACCTAAAGATCACTTCAATGGGAAGTCTAGATCTAAGGTTGGAAGGAAAGGTAGATGCCTTGTTTGTAATAAGTGTGACCATTATGCGAAGGAGTGGTAGGTACACATCACTTGATGATGATAACAATCATTCCTGGGACATCTTCAATGATCGAAGGAATGACAGGTAATGCAGGTCATCAAGGAAATAATCGAATCTTCAAAGAAAGCAAGGAACCCCAGGTATGAAGAATCAAATGTTGTTTCTGATAAGATAAAGAAGCATTACCTTATATTGGCCCTCTCCTTTAGACTCTTTGGGAATCTGGCTTATTGATTGTAGTGCCTCAAGGCACTTCATCACATAGAAGGGTGCTCTCTCTAATTTGGTAGAGATGGAAACAATCGTGGGATTATACTTGGAGTCAATGCCACCTATCCCAGAAAGGGTGGAGGGAATGTTACCCTCAATTGAATGAGGGTAACTCGATTCATTCACAAGAATCTCTTTTATGTACATGATCGCAAGAAGAACCTAGTGTCCATTTCGGCAATGGAAATCAAAGATTTCAAGGTGGCATTCATCAATGGAAAGGTACATGTTTGAAAATAGATTTTTCAAAGATGTTTTTTCTCATGGGTTCAGGGTTGGCAATTTGTATCAAGTCGCAGGAAGTCCATTGGGGACCATGTCAGTTGACACATCTCATCTATAGCACCAGAGGTTTTCTTATTATGGGGCCATACCTGATGTGAGTAAGATGGTGACAGGGATGCCTGATTTCAAGAAGAGCATGAAGGTACATGTCCGAGATGTACCGAAGGAAAATTTTACAAGGGGACCATTCCCCTCATATAGCAGGTCTACAAGTTTGGAACAACCCAAGGGGTTTGAGGTTCATGGTTGGGAATCTCATGTATGCGGGTGGAAGAAAGCCCTCTATAGCTTGAAGCAAAACTCCCTGAGCTTAATATGAGAGGATTGAGAGTTGTCTGATGAAGTCGAGATTCACTAGAAAATGAAGCTGATCCGAACCATTGCTTAAAGGTTGTGGATGATAGACCTCTCATACGGGCACCTTATGAGGATGACCTCTTTCTAACAGGTGCAGACCTTCTCATTTGCAAAAGTAAGAGGGAGTTGGATTATGGATTTGGAATGGTGAACTGCAAGCTCGTGACTACCTTGATGGAGCTTAACTTTCAGATGTTATGTGGTAGTAATGCCAGACCAGATTTGGGAAATGCCTCTGAGTTTCATAAACTCATTCACATTGATGTTCTTGGTGAAATTCCGTCCTGATATACGTTTTGTAGTTAACATGTTGAGCTCATATGTGGTTGAGCCTCATTGGATTGGTGCCAAGAATCTTCTGAGATATCTTCAGGGCACAATCTCTCATGGATTGAGATACACTGCCTGAAATGTAAAGCTACATGATTATTCGAATGTTGACTATGCAGGCAGTGTGGAGGATCGCAAGAGCACTTCTGAGTGTTGGTTCTCTTTGGGTTCTGCTTCGATATCCTAGATGAGCAGGAAGCAGAAGTTGGTTGCTATAAGCACTGTTAAGACCAGATACATGTTGGCATTATGTTTCTGGTATGGGTATATGTTACAGATGTTGTACTTGATGGCAACACCCATGGCAATATGATGAGAATTAAGAAGTACGCAGGAGAACAGTTCAGAAGATGCGTACCCGTAGGTATGCCGTGAAGGGACCGCGTCCAGACAAGTAGGTTACCCATTCATGAGGTGCGTACCCCAGTGCATACACTTCAAGGCAGTAAAGCGCGCACACGTGGGGTTCCTTATGTTTAACCCTTGGTATTTAGCCGACGGTATTGTGTTATTATAGTTTTGGCCCATGGTATTGTTTTATATTATTATTATTATTGAGCCCCATGATCCATGATTTGAGGAAGAACTTGCTTATATAAAGCAAAGGAGATCATTTGGCTTGCGTATGATTTTGGGTTGAATATCTTAAGATCTGAAATATTTGGGTTATTGTTTCAAAAAGCTCGATCTATATGAAAGTGAAGTGGAAAGCGAATCTGTGAAGGGTGATCTCTCGAGCGCTTGATCAGATCTGGGTATCCGTCTAACTGTAGCACACTGGTGATCTGCAAATTTGGCCCTAATCTGATGTACGCAGGTGTTTAACGATGCCTCTGCGTAGGTACGCAGAGCAGAAGAAGGGTGACTGCGTGGGTACGCAGAGCAGAAACAAGCGAACTGCGTGGGTGCGCAGAGCAGCAG
>APFE030322467.1:231740-245529 GCA_000404065.3 Pinus taeda
GCTGCCTGGTTGTGGAAGCTCTTCAGTGAGTTGTTTGTACACATGATGGATACCAACGTGATCTTTTGTGTCAACCAGAGGGGGATTCGATTATTGAGGAATCCCATATTCCATGATCGCTCCAACATATAGACATCAGTTACCACTTTGTCTGGGATTTGGTACATCGATGAGCAAGAAGGCTCCATCACATTGAGACTGATGTGTAGGTCGCAAACATTCTATCGAAGCCTCGAGGAAAGGTCAAATTTGTGACGTTCCAGAATGACTTGGATTTGTTGAGAGACCCTTTTATGAGGGTCTTGTATGATGCATTAATTGACCTCTGGGAGCTCCGGGGGGCTTGGGGTACTTCTTGGAGCAACAAGAAACCATAGGGTGACTCACCCTCCCCTAATGGTGCATTGTGTACAGGGTGAATGGTTCAGCCTTCTCCTGTGATACTCCATGACGACTTACGGACATGATGAGTGGTTCTCCTGTCAAGGCATCCTAGCCATGTAGTCTGGGACTGATGGGAAGTACCTCTCATTTGGCCAATGAGTAGGGAAAAGGGGTTAGGGACCATAGTAGTACCAATGGATGCATTGTGTATCTACCGTACTCCCTACGCTAGGATGACCTACATTGATCTGGGATCAATTGGAACTGACTTCGGGTCAATAAGAGTGATATAGCTCACTCTCTTTTGGCACTAATCTGGGACCAGTAAGAGTGATATAGCTCACTCTCTCTTGGAACTGATCTGGGATCAATATGAGTGGTTTGAGACACTCTCTTTTGATATTGATCTGGGATCAATGAAACTGACTTCGGGTCAATATGAGTGGTTTGAGACACTCTCTTGTGATATTGATCTGGGATCAATGAAACTGACTTAGGTCAGTAAGAGTGATATAATTCACTCTCTCTTGGTACTAATCTGGGACCAGTAAGAGTGGTATAACACACTCCTTTCATATGGGACTGACTTCAGGTCAGTAGAGAATGGTATGAAACATTCTTGATCAATTCTTTTTCTTCATGGTTCAACAGAGCATAGCAGTGCAGTGCAGGGCACTAATGGCAGAGATAGTACAGTCTGGCAGATGGATTAGCGGATGGAGTTCTCCCTAGTTGAGAGGGAGTGTTAAAATTGGAAAGTAGGGCCAAACTCCATTTGGGTCATCTTATTAATGGCGGCTGATATTTTTCTTGGATCCCTCTTGTCGAGAGGTGTAGGATTGATCTAAAGATCATCCGATTTCGATAAGTATTCATGGAGATATGAATTTATTTGTGTTATGGGACAATTCGTCAAGGTCAGCCAACAACCAAATAACCCCCACATGTGCTTAACGTTCTAGTATAAGACGAGGTGATTCGAGAGTCATTTGTACACTCTTCACTCTTGATTTCTCTCCACTTGTTTTGTGTTTTAGTGAAAGAAAAGTCTAAGAGGAGGAAGCGCTAGATGCAGTAAGGATGGAGCCTAAAGCTTGAAGTCCAAACACAGTCCTAGATGATGCCCTAGCAAGGAAGACACAGTCATGTTGTGAAGAAGGGATGCCCTAATCCTCTACGCTATCAAGGAAGACTACCCTCATCTATATGTTGTCCCAAGGGTGATCCTATTTGCAGTAAAGAGGCTCCCTAACTCGTTGTCTATAAGATGCCCTAACCGCAGTTAACAAAAGGTCTTGGCCGTAGCAAAGGAAGGTATGTTTCATGGGTCTTTTGGTGGGCCAAGTTGCTTTAAGGGAGGTCGAGGTAGCTCCTTTGAGGGCCGAGACAAGGGCAGACTGTTTCAGCCTGCGTGGAGGTGTTCTTGGGTGCTAAGCCCTTAGTGAAAGGAAATGTAGGCTACTGTGGGTAAGCTGCAAGCCTATGAGTAGTTTGGAGGGCAACATAAGATGTATTTAGAGGGATGTAGGAGGCAACGGAGGTCTGTGGTAGGCCACAAGCCTATCCAATCCAAAACAGGGCAGTGTGGAGGTGTATTGAGGGCTGTCTATGCCCATAACAATAGTGAAGGGAGCCACCACTTCTCCAAGGGTAGGCCGCATCTAAGGAGGGATGTCTTGGTGAGTGATTAGAGGCAATTACAACAATCATATATACCCTAACCAATCACAATCATAACAATCACAAATGCATTCTCAGAACTATTGACTTACAACTGATAGGTAGTGTCAGATGTTTCATGAGGAGATCCTAATCGTTGTCACAAGAGGTTCTCATCAGTAGTTTAGAAGGGCTATATTATGTTGGCTAAAGGAACTACTACAACAATGAGAAACCTCCCTATCTTGATGAGAAGAAGCTCCTATAACACACAGATCATGTTGATGATAGTCTTGTGTGTATCCTAAGACTGTGGGATCATAGTCTATCTTGCTACTAGGCTAGGCCATAGGCCATAGCCAGCAACTAAGGCAGTGTGGTAGCATGACTAAAGCAGTATGGTAGCATGACAAAAGTAATGGTGCAACATGGTGCAGATCAATGTTGCTGAACATGGTACATGATGTAGTACAATGATGGGTACAATCATGATTAGTGAAGCATGATGAAATGCAACATAGTGATGATGGGTGCAGCACAATGAGGTGCAACACAATGATCGGTGCAGCATGGTGATGGAGTCACTGTGGAGAATCAATTGAAATAGCTTGTTTTCAACTGAGTTCAACTACCTCATGTATCATCTAATTAGAGATGATCTATGCTCTTATTTAGATAAGTCAAAATGTTGACTTATGTTGTAAATGTACTATCCCTCTCTCTCTGCTGAACTATTGAAGAACATATAAGATGAATTGATTAAGGGTTTCCCACATTGGGGTTTGTCCCTTACTAGCGCCACATCTTGTGTCCTCTTGTCTTGGTTTGACTTCTGCGATTTATGTTTATGTTCTATCTGCAATTTACTATTATGTTGATGTGGTTGCTAATCTGAAAAAGGTATTGAGCTAACTGTGAAAAAATAAATTAATCTAAGCATAGAACGTACGTAAAATTAAAATCTTGCTCTCTGCTTGAAGATCTCCTCCTTCTCTTGATCAAACCTTGTCCTTCACACTTTCTTTAACTCTTCCCTTGCTCTTACTCTTCACTTGCTCTACACTTCTCTTGCACACTCTCAACACTAGCTCTCATTCTCCACAATGAACATGCTACATCAACTATCACTTGCTCTTACTTAAATATATGAGAAATGAGAGAAGTTACAAAATGAATTCATGCCTTGAGCCAATAATAGGAGAATCAAATTCCACGAGGAAGGAGTTACTTGAGGAGAACTGTAACTCATCCCAATAATAGAGAGAGAGATACACATGTCTTGAGGAGTTACAATTCGAATTAAGGAGAGAGAGAGTTACACTTAGACATGAAAGAATATTAGGTGAGTTATAAATCGAATTGAATGAGGGAGTTACAAGTGCATTTAATGAGGAGTTACACTTTTTCCATAAATTGAATTAGTGAGAGAGTTACATTTCCTTAATTGTGGACTTACTATTTTATTCCAAGAGAGAGGATTAATTTGCCAAGTAAGATATTCTCAATTTAATTTAATTATTTCATGAGATAATTCGTTTTATTAATCTCTTAGAGATGAATGACTTTAGACTATTTTATAAATAATAGTATCATAATAATAATAATTCTAGCAAGGATAAAAATATTATTTCTTGACTTGTACAATCATGATTGGTTTGATTTTAAAATGGATTCCATAAGATCATTTAGACACGACTTTCTATTTTTTAAAAGTCACTTCCAACTTGAGATGTGACTTACTATTTTTGGAAAGTCATATTATAATTGTTAGAAATTAAATCTTATTATAGGTGGTTGAAACATAACTGAAATATATGATTTTTTCTAGGAGAAATTCATCCCTGAGCTGTCAAATGTTAACACTCCCTCTCAGTTAGGGAGGAATTTATTTCTGTATCAAAGATATATGCTTCCTCTGATCTCTTTCATTCATCTAAGTACAACTCTCCTCTGTAACATCTGTAACAATGAATTCGCAATCAAAAGAAGAATCATCCACTAGACACAAATTTAGTAAGGAAAACATCATCACATGTCACATAGACAATGATTACACTCAACCAATTTTCATCTCAAAAAATTAGGTGATAGAACACAGACATCACATAGATAAGACTCAAACAAGTCATACATACAAGAATCAAACAAAACCAAATGTCAAGTGGTGGAACAACTGCATCTTAGACAAGTCACACAAAAAAGTCTCTCTACACCTATTGGCCAGATAGGTGGCTCTTCCCATGTCCCTGATTGTGGGTCAGATGCATACTGAGGTCTACTCTTGTGGCACACACTACATAAGAGGTCCCTCATCCTCAAGAGCTTTCCGACACCATTCCATAATCCTGTGTGACTGCTTCCTGGAAGGGTCATGTCCATAAGTCCAAGCTACTCTCTAATAACCAGTAACTTTGCTTTCGGTAAAGGCTTGGTAAGAATGTTAACTGTATGATTATCAGTGGAGATGTGATAGAGCCTCATTGCTCTTCTCTGCACAGTATGTTGGATATAGTGATACTTTATCTCTATATCCTTGGACTTGTCATGAAATAAAAGATTTTTTGCAAGACGAATCTTGCTTTTATTGTCACAATATATAACTATTGTGTTTGGAACATGCTCAAATAGTTCCCCAAAAAATTTTCTTAGCCAAACTTCCTCACAGCTAACCATGGTAGCAACAACGTACTCAGCTTCATCTGTGCTTTACGCAACAAACTTCTGGTTTCTACTCATCCAAGAGATCATGGTAGATCCCAAGCTAAAGCAACACCCAAAAGTTCTCTTTCTATTAGTAGAGTTACCTGCCTAATCAACATCAATATATCCATGAAGTCTTACATTTTTAGCAGTATATTTCAGTCCTAGATTTATTGTTCCATGCAAGTATCTGAGTACATGTTTTACAACAATCCAGTGGGTATGAAAGGGATCAATCATACGCTGACTTAAAGTGTTTACAACAAAGAATATATCAGGTCTAGTGTTTACCAAAAATATCAAGGCATCAATGCGCTGTTTGTACTCTGTGGTATTTGCTAGACTAGGTCCTGCAACTTTGTCACATAATTTCTTAAATTTCATTTTCATTGCAGTATGTATGGACTTACATTCTATCATAGCAAATCTTTCAAGAAGCTTAACAACATATTTTTCCTGAGAAAGATAAATTTCACCAAGTCTTTTCCAAACCTCTAGACCCAGAGAGTAATGCATCAAACCAAGGTTTTTCATTTCAAATTCAGAAGCTGACTCCCTCTTACACTGGAGGATATGAGGTTCTCTTCCTGCCAAGAATAAATCATCAACATACAATACCAGAATCAAAGGTCTTCCTTGGAATGCCTTGAAGTAGAGGTTTGATTCTGCATCGCTTCTTGTGAAACCAATCTTTATCAAGTAGCTATCAATGCGAGCATACTAAGCTGTTCGAGCTTGCTTCAACCCATATAAGGATTTCTTTAGTCCACATACATGAGTTTCCTTGTCATGCTCTTTAAAGCGTTGTGGTTGTTCCACAAATACCTCTTCCTTGAGGAAGCCATGCAAGAAAGCAATTTTCACATCCATTTGGTGAAGAGTCCATCCCTGGCTAGTAGCTAAGACAACAACAGATCGAATAGTAGTGTATGGAGTTACAGGTGCAAAAATATCAACATAATCTATTCCCTCTTTCTAAGAGAAACCTCTAGCTACAAATCTAGCCTTATATTTTTCAATACTACCATTTGAACCATGTTTAATCTTAAACAACCATTTGAAAGTGACAACATATTTAATTTGAAGTCTAGGAACCACTTCCCAAACATCATTCTGGATGATGGAATCATATTATTTAGTCATGGAATCTTTCTAGACTTATTCTTTTGCAGCTTCTTCAAAGGTGCATGGTTCTGTTTGAATGATGTTGTTCATGGCAATAACTTACCCTTGAAACCAACTTGCCTTCTTACTTTCTCGGAATGTTCCTCTTGGGGAAGCATATTGTTCAACATCTTGCAAAGCATCTCTCAACCATAGTGGTCTCTTTTTGGTAGGAGGATAATGTGGTGGAGGATCTAGAGGATCCATGGAACCCATTGGATTATCAACAAGCTCATTCTCAGGTTCTAGTTCAGACTAAGATGCAACCTCTTTTTCATTAACAACTTGTATTTCAACAATGGTAGGAGGAGGAGGTTATCTTGCTTTTCTAAGAGCTGCATCTTCATCAAATGTTACGTCTCTGCTAAACTCTATAGTTCGTTGACCAGGTACATAAATTCTATAATCTTTTGAATTATCACAATAACCAACAAACATACCTTTCTTACTTGAAGCTTCCAACTTATTCCTTTTTTCTTTTGGCACATGGAAGTATACAAGACAACCAAAGATTCTCAAATGAATTACCTCATGGATTTTACCAATGAAGACTTCTTCAAGAGTCTTATTGTTTAAGACCTGATGAAGAGTTTTGTTTTGGACATAAACAATGATATTTGCAGCGTCTCCCCATAAAAACTTCGGTAGCTTTTGATCATGCAACATGGCTCCGACCGCTTCCATGATGGTTCTATACTTCCTCTTAGCCACACCATTTTGTTGTGGACTATATGGCACATTGATTTCTTTCTTTATTCCAACCTCTTTGCAAAGATCATTAAAATCATTAGAGGTGAATGCTCCCCCGTTATCAGATCTGAAAGCTTTGATCAAATTTCCAGATTGACTTTCAACAAGAGCCTTGAAATCTCTGAACATGTCAAATGCTTCTCATTTTTTTTTCAAAAATAATATCCATGTATTGCAAGAAAAATCAACAAAAATCATGAAATACAAGTAGCCACTAAGAGAAATAACAGACATAGGTCCACATAAATCAGAATGTATTAGCTGAAGTACCTAACTAGTTTTTGTTCTGCTTGAAGGGAATGGTCCCCTTATATGCTTTTCACTTGCACATCTTGGGAAAACTTCTTCATGATCCACTCTGAGTTCAAGCATTCCAGAAATCATCTTCCTTACATGAGGTAAGGCTTTGTAGTGTAGGTGAAAAAATCTTTTGTGCCATAGCTCACATTAAAGATCGATATCATGGGCTAGTGCATGAATGGGTTTACCATTGACTCTGTAACTCCCTTCACATATTGATCCAAGAGTGAAGGCTTCTCTCATAATTGAGTTCAAAGGCTAGGTTAGAACCTTTCCATTAATAAAATCAACTATATGGATACAAGATTCTTTTTCAAACTAGGTACATACAAACTTCTTGTAGAAAAATTGATTTGCTATCATTTGACTGAAATGAAATTGAACCATAACCTTTAACCTGGTGAGTAGAATTATCTCCAAGGATAACATTTAAATTAGTCTCCCTCTCAACTATATTAAAAAGTGCTTATTTGTAAGCAGTAAAATGTTTGGAAGCACTACTATCAACTAACCAACTATCAAACGAATTTGTAGCAAAATAATTGGAAAGAGCAAAAATAAGAAAATATTCTGATTGAGTTTCTACTACATTATTTCTATATTTTGGATTTCTTTTTTTCTTAGGATGCCCTTTACTTTGATTTTCAAAAGAGTATTTTCTATAATCATATTTGTTTTTGAATGTAGGTGCTCATTTTCTTTCTTTACAGTCACGAGCAAAGTGACCATGCTTTCGACAGTTCAAGGATCTAACTTTTGACAAGCCTAGATTTTCTTTATTTAATTTAAAAGCATATTTTTTTATTACCTTCTTTATATTGTCATAGGTTTTAAAAACAGTAGGTTCTCCTTCATCATAATGTGAAATTTTCCCTCAAGAGATCATTTTGGCCTCCTCTTGGATACACTTTCCCAGGAGCTCATCAAATGTGGGAATAATGTTGATGTTGATGTTGATGATGGTGGTGACAAAAGTCCTCCAAACAAGAGAAAGGCCTTCAAGTGCAATCAACACCATTTCTTTGTCGGGTACAAGTTCACTAATTGTTAATAGTTGATTCCTAATTTTAGTCATTCTCAGGGAGTATGCTTGAACCGTCTCTCCTCTATTTATCTTGATGTCCTTCATATGATTCTTTAAGACAATAATCTGGTTCAAGTTATTAATTGCAAACATCTCAATTAGTTTGTCATACATTTCTTTAGCTTTCTTCAAACCAGAAACATAAGTAAAGGATGATCACTAAGAGAATGAAGGATAATTTTTCTAACGTTGATTTCACCCTTTTTATGTTTGGATTTGATAGCAACACTTGAATTTTCTGGTAGATCAAATATTGTGCTTTCTTCATACTCCAAAACTTCGTGTTCTTCAAGAGTGATATCTAGCCTTGCTTTCCGTGGACCAAAGTTTGAAACATCATTCAACTTCTCTTCTACTTTGAAGTAAGATGAAGTCATCTTGATAAATTTATTTTTGACAAAAAGTGGGGTTTCTTTAGGTGACCTTTGGTCTCCTTGGACTTGTCTTCACCAAGGCTCTAATACCATGTTAAAATTTAAAAGTTATATGCAAAAAATTTAAAAATTCTTTGCCAAACCTTGAAAGTTTTATGCAGAAAACTGAATGTACATGCAGGAAATTGAATGTATTTTCAGATAATTGAATGAAAGTGAATGTAATTAGTAGAATGTTAAATGTACTTTGCAGAAAATTGAATGTACTTTGCAAAAAATTGATTATACTTTGCAGAAAAGTGAACGTACTTTGTAGAAAATTGAATGTTCTATGTTGTTACAATTACTTAGAATGCAATTTTTTTTCTTCACAACTTTTCAGATCATCAATTGTAGATAGAACATAAACTTAAGGATCATATGAAGGCAACCAAACAAAAAGATGAGACACTAAGAGTTAGGTCCAATGACCAGGGCAAAACCCACAAGGGGAAAAGCAAATGATTTTTCTTCTATTAGATTTCTTCAATTGTTCAACAAACTACAAAGAGAGAGAGAGAATGAGAATGAGAATGAATAAAGTCATCAATGTCTGATCAACTTGCAGGTGAAGTGTTTTTTTCTCTTTGTTTGAAGATCTTCTCCTTCTCTTGATCAGATCTTGTCCTTCACACTTGCTCCAGCTCTTCCCTTGCTCATACTCTTCACTTGCTCTCATACTTTTCTTGCACACACTTAATACTAGTTCTCCTTCTTCACAATGAACATGCTACACCAACTCTCACTTGATCTTGTTTAAATAGATGAGAAATACGAAGAGTTACAAAATGAATTCATGCCTTGAGCCAATAATAGGAGAATCAAATTCTATGAGGAAGGAGTTACTTGAGGAGAACTGTAATTCATCCCAATAATAGAGAGAGAGCTACACATGTTTTGAGGAGTTACAATTCTAATTAAGGAGAGAGAGAGAGTTACACTTAGACATGAGAGAATATTTTGTGAGAGTTACAAATCGAATTGAATGAAAGAGTTATAAGTGCATTTAACGAGGAGTAGTTACATTTTTCCATACATTGAATTAGTGAGAGAGATTTACATTCTCTTAAGTGTGGAGTTTTTATTTATTCCAAAAGAGAAGATCAATTTGCCAAGTAAGAGATTCTCAATTTAATTTACTTATTTCATAAGAGAATTTGTTTTTATTAATCCATTAAAGGTGAATGACTTTAGACTATTTTATAAATAATAGTATAATAATAATAATAATAATAATATTAGTAAGGATAAAAATATTAATTCTTGACTTGTATAATCATAATTGATTTGATTTTAAAATGGATTCCATATGTCGAGATCATCCTTGATCATTTAGACATGACTTTCTATTTTTGAAAGTCACTTCCAAATTGAGATGTGACTTACTAGTTTTGGAACGTCCTATTAGAATTGCTAGAAATGAAATTTTATTATAGGTGGTTCAAACATAACTGAAAGATGTGATTTCTTCTAAGAGAAATTCATCCCTGAGCTGTCAACATTCTCGAGTGAGGAAGTCTTCCCATAGCTTTTGCTAATTTGCAATTGGAAAATTCATATCTCTAAAACTCAAGATCACTTGAGAGAAATCTCCCTCTGTGTGTGCTCTTTCTCTTCCACCTGATGCTGATTTTGTTGCTACAAAACCCTTCTGCGTCCAGGCAAGGGATCTGCTCAACGAAAAATTTGATTTGCTTCACTAGAACTGCTTTCTGACTTTTCATCTGCTTGTTAGAACTACTCTTAGGCTCTGCGAATTTTTCTTGCCACTTGCACTAGAAAAATCAAACCTCTACCCAACAGTTCGATCTACAAAGCCAACTTCTACTCAAATCTAGAAATCATGCTGCCAAACTCCCTCTGAATCTGGATGATTTATGCCTTTCACTTATAAGCTCCTTGCTTGATGAATCTCGCTCTGATACGATGTGAAAATTTCAATTTTGAAATATTTTTGCAGCAACTGGAATTACTTCTTCTAAATGTTGATTAAATTAGTAGTTTATTGCTATGACAACAATGAAATAAATACACTGCAATCTTCACAAAATTATTGCGGAAAATGATAACGTTGGAAACTAAGAAATATGCTAGCGCATAGAAAAATCGACACAATTTTTTTTGGACAAATGTCATCGAAAAAAACCCAACTTGGGAAAACTGGTGCAACAACTGAGTCCTTTTTATTATTAAGCAATAGTGAATTCCGAGTACAATCTGGATGCCAAAAATTGACAATCCACAACAAGAAAATATGGTTGAAATTATGTGAGGGAATTTCCCTTCCTCCATGAGAAACAACGACACAACTTAGATTCAGAAACACGTCCTCTTGGAACCCTTTCTCAAGACTCTGCGCAGTGATTGCACATACCCTTTGACGTCTAGCCCAAAACTGCCTTTGATCAAGTTGTTCTACCCTTTTTTCATGTTGGAAACGATTCTACGAAGTTCTGGGATTTTTCCCATAGCCAAATTGATTTTCCCTTTGAAGCTTCCTGCACAGTGCTATGCGCTGCCTCACTGGGAATAACTTAGCTTCTTGCTGCTGCCTCTTTGGATCTGGAAATCTTCCTCTGAATCATTGTCCATGCCCCTCTCTGTCTTTGCTTTCTTCTCTGTCTTGAACTCTTTCGACAACTGCTGCTGCTCTTTGGAAAGTCAAACTCTTTAAGGAAATCAATCTCAAAGTGTGTATGTTTCTTAATTTACCCACCGACTTCTTCTTATAATCTTATATTGGACCTCCAACGACCAAGATTAAAATTAATGAAGTGCTAAGATCATATCAGAGTCGATTCGTATCAATTTCTAGATGATTCACACCTTATCTCAATTAATATTAATTAATTAATTAGATTTTCTAAGTTTAGACTTAGAGAATATAAAAATATAGGAAAATAATCTAATTGAGACGCTTTTAGGTGGAATTTCTAGAAACAATTTCTGGGTTGTGGAGAACTCCCATGTTTTAGCCTCTCCACAAAGTTTTGAGACTAGAACAGCTCCGATGATATTAAAACTAAAGCTCCTTCTTAGCGAGGAAGGTGTTTTAGTGCTACACCACTACAAGACCATGTTTTTGTATCACCTTTTGTCATGGTGCTGATGTCAGACCACTGTGACTAAATGCCACTGCCCACCAACCACTGCGCAATTTTGATGCTGCATCTATGTCGTTGCTAACACTGCTATATTGTTGCCAACCTTGCATCTACACTGCAACTCCCTCTCATATGTTGTTGTTGCAATTGCAACTACTGCAGCTGAGAAGCATCCTAAATTCTGAATCAATTTTGTTCGATGCATTTGTCTCCTGAGTCCTTATTGCTACTAGGTATTGCACTGTCTACTAAAGAATCTGCGTTGTTGCTGATTCTGCTACTGAGCCTCTTGCTCTACTATCAATACTGCACTGCGCTCCTCGGTACCTGACTACTACTAGTCTGCAACTGTCACTCTGGAAGCTGAATGGATTTTTCCCACAACCAAATCGAATTGCCCTTTGAAGCTTCCTGTGCAGTCCTCTGTGCTGCCTCACTGAGAATAACTTAGCCTCTTGCTGCTGCCTCTTCGGATCTGGAAATCTTCCTCTGGATCACTGTCCATGGCCCTCTCTGTCTTTGCTTCCTTCTTTGGCTAGAACTCTTCCGATAACTGATGTTGCTCTCTAGAAAAATCAAACTCTCTAAGGAAATCAATCTCAAGTGTGTATGTTCTCCATTTACCCATCAACTTCTTCTTATAATCTTATATTGGACCTCTAATGACCAAAATAAAAAATTAATGAAGTGATAAGATCATATCAGAGTCATTTCATATGAGTTTCTAGATGATGCACACCTTATCTCAATTAATATTAATTAATTAACTAGAATTCCTAGGTTTAAACTTAGAAAATATTAAAATATAGGCTAATAATCTAATTGAGACACTTCTAGGTGGAATTTCAGAAACAATTTCTGGGTTATGGAGAACTCCAATGTTTTAGCCTCTCCACAAAGTTTCAAGACTAGAACACCTCCGATGATATAAAAACTAACACTCCTTAGCGAGGAAGGTGTTTTAGTGCTACACCACTGCTACAACACCATGTTTTTGCACCACCCTCTATCACGGTGTTGATGTCTGACTACTGTGACTAACTGCCACTGCCCACCAACCACTGTGCAATTTTGATGCTGCATCCGTGATGTTGCTAACATTGCTATATTGTTTCCAACCCTACATCTACACTGCAACTCCCTCTCATATGTTGCTGCTGCAATTGCAACTACTGCAGCTGAGAAGCATCCTAAATTCTAAATCAATTGTGTCTAATGCATTTGTCTCCTGAGTCCTGACTGCTACTAGCTACTGCACTATCTACTAAAGAATCTGCGTTGTCGCTGACTTTGCTACTGAGCCTCTTGCTCTACTATCAAGACTGCACTGCGCTCCTTGGTACTTGACTGCTACTAGTTTGAAACTGTCACTCTGGAAGTTGAATGGATATTTTCGACAGCCAAATCGAATTGCTCTTTGAAGCTTCCTGCGCATTCCTCTGCGCTACCTCACTGAGAATAACTGAGCCTCTTGTTGTTGCCTCTTCAGATCTGGAAATCTTCCTCCAGATCACTACCCATGCCCCTCTCTGTCTTTGCTTCCTTCTCTAGCTTGAACTTTTCCGACAATTGTTGTTGCTCTCTGGAAAATTAAACTCTCTTAAGGAAATCAATTTGTTATGAACCAGCTTCAAGAAAGATAGAAAAGATAGATCAACGCCTTAGAATTCAGCCTCTTCGAGGGGGAAACCTCCTTTACATTACATAAATGAATAATTCTTGAATGCTTCAAATGACAAAACCTCATTTCTATATATAGGAGTCTAAGGAGCCACAATATAACCCAGCCGACCTAACAATAATAATATAAAGCCACAAAAATAACAATAGAGGGATTCTATAGGGCATAATAATAACAATATAGGGACAACAAGGGATATAACTACAATAGTAATGGGGTAATCACTAGTATCATAGGGACCCAACACTATCCTATTCTCCTTATAGAAGTAGGTCTTTCCCCTATTGAGAGCCTAGCTATGATTAGGTTTATGTTGTGCAAGCACAAACTCAATAACATAGATGATCATAGACTTCCTAAGCTAGATTTAAATTTCGGCCAAAACCACCCAAGGCATAATTAGGGGTGGCATAAAGACACAAGGGCCTTGTTAAACTATTGGGAGACCAACGAGAATGATGCATTAGAAAACATAAATAACATTAAAGATATTTTTACATCTAAGTTCAAAGAAAAAAGTGGTGTGAGAAAGATTTAGTGGGTAAAAGAA
>APFE030322467.1:248311-265736 GCA_000404065.3 Pinus taeda
GAGAAAGAACTTTGACTCGGTTGAATTATACCAGCCTCTAGCATTTCTGCAACCATACGTTCAATTTCACTCTTTTGGGCATAGGGATATCTATACGGCCTGATCAATTCTTCTTATAATTCTTCAAAAGTTTAGTAGAGAGAGAGGGTACAATTTACAATATTCACTTGCCCAATTACAGTGAAAATCTTATCAGTCAAACAGCAAAAACAGCAAGCCCTAACTAGAAAGTCAATGCTGATCAACAGGGAAAAATTCTTCCTCCAATTCAGCTCAATCAACCCCAATCAACTCAGCCTCTAATAGAAAGTCAAATCAGCCCAAAACAGTCCAAAAAAACTAGTCAAACCTATTCAACAAAAGTCAACACAGCAGCAAGCCCTAGCACAGTGAACGTTGGTCAAACAAAAGTCAAAACAACCTCGGATTTTTTGCCAAAAAATGTGGCCTTCCCAAACAAAAATCCTCCACCCAAAACCGCACTCAAAATAGGTCGATGTTGTTTGACACAAGTCAAATTAGCCTCCTGCAATTTCGGTCAACTTTGGTCACAGTAGGAACGGAAAACCCTTCCCTTTCTTCACACGTGTGGAGAGTTGCCTCTGAAATTCGTACCCAACCAATGAAGGAGAGAGAAGATTATGAGTGAGTGAAGTTTCCAAATGAGGAGGAGGCACCTTGTATTTATATGCAAACATTGAGGATGAATAGACTTGATTGTTGGGCTTTTCAACCTACATGAGTTTGTTGGTCGACCTTGACAAATTGTCCATAATCAAAATAAATTGATAATTCCATTTGTACATGTCAGAATTGGATGATCTTTAGATCAATCCTACACATCTTGGAGAGAGAAATCCAATAAAAATATGGGCTGCATCATATGAGTTCTCCAATGTGAATTTTGGCCCTACTTGCCAAAATTAACAGATTTCAAAGTTCAATAGGAAGTAGTGTTCCACAGTTATGTTTCCTTTAGTTTCATGGATGGTCACCATTCTTTTAGAGCACCTAGCATAGGGGATGAGGGATTCACTTGGTTTGATGGTGTAAACAAAATTACCTTATTGTATTCTTCTTGCATATTCACCATCCAAAGGCTAAGTTGCAAAATGCTTGGTTGATTTCTTGGTGGGAGACATACTTTTGTGAGCTATGATTTCTTGGACTCCAGGGTGCGTGAAACTGTACTTGTGGGTGTGACTCTTATAGAGTATGTGTGATGTTCTATTATAATGAAGGAGTATTCCTTCAACTTTCTAGACTCATTGGAGATACGAGTTGTAGTTTCAGAGTGAGTTGATTAGTGTTATAGAAAACACCTTTGTTGTAAAGATGGAGTGTTAGCTTTGGGAGTTACTCCAAAAGTGTTTTCAAGTTACTAGGAGAGGGTCATGTCTTTGAACCCCTTGATGATGCTTCATGGATGAATTGATTGATTAGTTTGAATCGATTCTTGACATTGGTTAGAGTCCACCATGGTGTCCTTGCCTAAGATTTCAATACCCTAGTCAACTTGTCGACCGACCTAATGGATGCACAAAACTAGGAAAGGTATAAATGTAAGAGGAGAAGTGTTGGGCATTTTGAGGAGGGATCTTGATTCTTGGAGTTTGGGAGTATGTGATATGAGGTATCTAGTGTATAGATGAACCCTTGGTTGGCCCATGATGTACATGTACATGTGGAAGTGGCTTTCTCTTCATTTAATAGACCTTGATTAAATTTTATGTTGCATTCTTTGGAGTCTTAGGGACCTTGTGATAACATGTTATTTTCTTTGAGGACATTGTACACTGAAGGAGGATCAATTGAAATTATAGAGTGGGGTGATGATCCCTATATGGCATTAGGTTTATTGGATGCTTGCATGGAGGTTTGGAGTTGACTCAGGGATGCCTGATTGCAATAGTGATTATTTACATGGAGTGGACCTAGAGGAGCATATGGCTTCGTAGAAGTGATGAAGTCTATGTGGGATTTCCATGGACGAGTGTGGACACATATTGTAAAACATCACCTTGTATCTTTGATTGTATGATGTCACCTTTCAGCAATTGATATGTGTACCCTTGGATTGTGGTGCTTTACATATGTGGGCTTACTTGTTTGTAGTATTTTGCATGTTAGGGTTTAGGCTCACTAATGTATAGTTGCTAATCTGTAAATGAGATACCTATAATGCACTTGTTTCACCAACTCAAATACTTTCCAAAAATTATATATGACCTTTGGAATCTTTATTCAAGGACGTTTATTAGGTATTTTTGTCTTCGGTGCAATTTGCAACAAACAATCAACCTCTAAATATGTATGCATGGAGCTTTGTCTAGGATTCAATCGATTTTCTTAGTTCCATATGTAGTTTTCCCAATCACCAAGACTACTTACAAATCTAGGGTGTAGGGTCAAGTTAAGTGACAAAGTGTTAGGTTTTAATTGGGCAAGAACTCATTGTAGCTCAAGAGTGCTACGCTAGTTAGTGCTTTGTGTATGCATACATCAAAAACATAAAAAGAACTATATTCACTATCAGAAAAACATGTATATCACACAAAGAATGGTTAATGTTGTCTTCAATAGAGTCCTGACCAAAAACAAGGTAGTGGAGATATGAATATGCCATTTTTTCTAAAATGATGTAGCCAAGTCCCATTGCTTACATTTGAGTTTTATACAATATGTTGGCATTATGATACAGGTGTTGTCCTTGATGGCAACTCACTCAGATGAAAGTTTACAGTGCAGCAGGTCAACAACAAAGGATTATAGATCAGACTCCAAAGAATAATGAAAGAGAGGTATATGCAGGTTCACTTTGTCCAAGGTGTGTGTACACGCGGTTTAACAGAACAAAAGTAGCGTATAACATATACACGCACTTTCACTGGAGGAAAAGCGCGTACATGTTGGAAAACCAAGTTTTTGGTCCAAGGTAATTGGTCCGAGGCAATTGGTCCGAGGCATTTGGTCCAAGGTATTGAGAAAGGCCTAAGATTATATAAGGAGGAGAATATCATTAGGCCAAGGTGTGCAAGCAATGAGATTCTAACGAATACTTATGTCTGAAGTATATATTATGTTGCAGGGTTATGTTTGGGACTGGATCTGAAATATTCATGTGCACCTTGAGTTCAACATTGGATCAGGAATCATGAAACTTGAAATGACTTATTCTTGAATGATCTGATATTGGTTGAGACCAGATCTGATGTTTTGTGCCTGTTATATTAGTTATCTATCATGATCTGGGTTTTTCTGAAGTTTGGAATTGCAGCAAAGTTCTGAATCAAAATTTGCAGATCTGTACGCAAGTTCGTCTCAGCCAAAGGGCGTATACATGCAGGTTCGACTCTTTCAAGTAGTGTATACAAAAAGAAAAGCTTATTTTCATATCTGATTGATCTATCTGATCAAATTCTGTTGTTTTACTGTTGTCTATCAATGAAGTCTTCTTAGATCTGAACGTAGAACTGTTGTATAAGGAAATTGAGTCTGATTGATTGATTGATTCAGAAGGAAGAGTGATCCTTGTTGCTATCTGTTTTGAACTCTGTAAAATGGTACTAGATCTTCAGAATGTCACTGATTGGTATAGTGCGTGGTTCAGAATTTTATGATTCAGTATCTTTAGAGATATACCCAGGTTGGGCTAAAGGAAGTAGCATATACACGCAGGTTGGGTTCAACCAAGTAGCATATACACTCTAATGCATGATCTTTGAGGTTACAACTGGTTCTAGATGATGATGCAGGGTTTTGGGTTCAGCATGGTGTTCTGGTGTCAGTGATTTGATTGTTCAGATTAACTAAATATTGGTTGATGTAGTTTAAGTTTAAAAGGCTTTGATGGGTCCAGTGTGAAAATTTGATGAAACATGGCCTTCAGCGTGTGGTGTTGTGATCCAAGAGTATCCAGTCTGAAAATTCATGAAACGTGGTCCCTGGTGGAAGAGTGGAGTTTTTTGTAGGTTGGCACCTACGTACTAGTAAACATATTGGCTAGTACAAGAGTTAGGGGGTTGTAGCTCCCTTCCAGTAGAAGCTGGAAAATGAGAGAAGGTTGTAACCTTCTACAGGTAGAAGTCAGTATACTAGTATGGGTCTACACCAGTACAAGATTGTAAATAGATTTTCTTATTATTAAAAAAAGACAGAGACGACAGCAGAAAGTGGTTTTTACCCACATTGGGTTTCCACCTTAAATCTTGGTGTTTATGTGTGTTGCTTATGAGTGATGCTTTATTCTACTTTTACTGCATTGTCTAATAAATCTCTAATATATTGGTTTAAGCTCAACACATGATAAACTATCTAAATCACAAGTTCCTTGCATATACGCTGGTTTCTTTAAGCTCAGTCGTGTGTACACGCTAGTTCACTTCACTGAAGTAGCGTATATAAATCTATTTTAGAAATAAAATTATTGATCTGATAATACTGATTCACCCCCCTCTCAGTGTTATTTCCAACAATTGGTATCAGAGTAGGTCCTTCAGAATAAGCTTGATCGCTTGAAGGGAGATCCATTAACATGAATAATCAAGAAAGCATGGGATCCATCAGACCGCCAATCTTTGATGGGAGAAACTTTGTTTATTGGAAAATAAGAACCACAACCTATCTACAATCACTTGGAATGGATGTCTGGGAAATTGTGGAAGGAGGATATACATTTCCAACAGCAATTCCTATAGATACGGTAGGTAAAAAGCAATATGAAACCAATGCCAAAGTTGTCAATACTTTATTGGGAAGTTTGTCACAATCAGAGTTTGTCAAAGTCATGCAACTCAAATCAGCCAAAGAAATATGGGACAAAATCGTTCTGAGCTATGAAGGAGACTCTCAGGTAAAACGTGCTAAGCTTTAAACTCTCAAAATTCAGTATGAAACTCTTAAGATGCATAGTGATGAAAGTATAGCTAGTTACTTCCTACGTATAAATGAGGTTGTCAATTGTATGAAAAATTTGGGTGAAGAAATTAAGGAAGCTGCCTTAGTTGAGAAAGTTTTAAGATCCTTGTCCACTAAATTTGTAGCCAAAGTGTCTGCCATAGAGGAAAAACAGGATCTACGGAATATCACTATGACACAGCTTCTCGAAATCTTAACTGCCTTTGAGATGAGAAAAGGAGGACTATAAAATATGAGAGATGCCGCATTCAAAGCTTCAACAAAAGGAAAGGAAGAACACAATGAATCAAGACATATTTCAGAAGAAGAAGATGAGGTAAACTTTGTCAAAAAGCTTCAACGAGGTTCTGGAAGGTTTAGAGGTAAGTTACCCTTCAAATTCTTTTCTTGTGGCAGATTCGGTCATTATGCTGCCAGATGTCCTCATAAAGATAAATTTGAAAAAGGAAAGGAATATGCAAAAGGGAATAGAAAACAAGTTGTGAATAAAAGGAGTTACTATACTCATGAAGATAGCGATGGTTTATCTAATAGTGATGAAGATGAAACTGGACAAGATTACAAACTTCTCATGGCTTATGACGATGATAATTTTTGGGGTGCTTTAGAAGAGGAAGACCTTCATGAAGAAATATCTAAACTCAAACTCTGTTTAGAAGAAAAGAATATGATTATAGATATCTTGACATACCAACTTGTTGAAAAAGAAAATTACAATGAAAAACTAGAATGTGAAATTGTGGGTCTAAGAAAGGATCTTGAGAAAACAAAATCTCTCAATCTTAGATTTGCTAAAGGATTAGAAACTTTAAATGAAATTATCAAAGTTCAACGTTCTCCTCTGATAAAGACAGGTCTTGGATATACTGAAGAATCATCTCAATCACAGAAGTTGTCAACTTCCACCAAAAGCTATCTTGGTGCAGCAAATACCATTGAACAGTATGAAAATTGTCAGCAAAAGAATAAAGCAGATCACTAGGTAAATCATACTCAATTTGCTCCAAAGATGAATATCAATAGAAACTACAATCAACAGGTCAATAGATTCGATAGACGTAGAAACTTCTTTAATGGGCAATGTTTTTGGACATAAAGTTGCTCAATGTGTTGCTTACAAAACCATCATGACTAGAGAAGCACGAAATCAAAGGAATGTAACAGAGATCAAGAAAAGTTTCTATAATAACTTTTCTCTTCTTGAAATGAAATAGAATGCTCAATCTGTAACAACTTTAGTCATGAAGAATCTGAATGCAGGAGCAAATTTCGGCAAACATCTCAAAAGGAGCAAACTCCATTAAATCCCAAGATATGGAGAAGGAAAGAATCTCAAATAGAAAGATGTGGTATAGCCTTGTATGCAGAAGGACAAGAAAATCAGTGGTACATCAACAGTGGATGCTCAAAACACATGACAGGTGACAAATAAAAACTTCACTCATATAATGCCTTAGAAAAGGAAAAGAATGTCTCATTTGGAAATGACACTCCTGCTGTCATAAAAGGTAAAGGCTCTGTTTTCTTGAAATAAAAAGTTAAAGCTAAAAATGTTATGTATGTAGATGGTTTAAAGCATAACCTGTTGAGTGTCATTCAAATGTGTGATCAAGGAAATGAAGTGGTGTTTCGATCAAACGGATGTGTTGTTCGTGAGCTTGATATAGGAGAGACCGTGATCAAAGGTACAAGAACTCCAAACAACTTATACATACTCAAGGAAGGACAACAACAGTGTTATCTAAGCAAAAATGAAGAAAACTGGTTGTGGCATAGAAGATTGGGACATCTAAGCTTTTCTCAAATAAGAAAAGCACGCAGATTCAAGGTTGTTCGTGATCTTCCAGATATCAGCATCCCAGAAAATACAATATGCAAACCATGTCAAATCGGCAAGAAAACCAGAGTTCACTTCATGGAAAAAGAAGGGTCAGCTAGTAAGCCTCTTGAACTTGTCCATACTGATTTATGTGGACCATCAAGGAAAAAATCACCTCGTGGAGAAGAATACTTTATTTTGTTCATTGATGATTTTTCCAGAATGTGTTGGATAGGTCTTCTAAAGCATAAAGATGAAGCATTTGAAAAGTTCCAAGCCTTCAAAGCTTTGGATGAAAATGAATTAGATCGAAAAATCAAATGCCTCAGATCTGATCGAGGAGGGGAATTTACGTCGGATGAATTCTTTGGCTTTTGTGAACATGGAATAAAAAGTCAATTCTCCACCGCAAGGACTCCCTAGCAAAATGGCGTGGTAGAAAAAATGAACAGAACAATTCAACAAATGGCTCGATTTATGCTAGACGAATCTGGAACTCCTGCAACCTTCTGGGGTGAAGTTGCATTTGCTGTCGTAACTATTCTCAACCAAGCCAATGTTCGGGTAAACAACACTCAAACTCCACATGAACTTTGGTATGGTAAGACTCCTACTGTAAAATACTTTAAAGTTTTTGGAAGCAAATGTTATATCAAAAGCACTAATGAAAAACTTGGTATGTTTGAACCCAGAGCAGAAGAAGGTATTCTTCTTGGTTATTCTTCCAGAAGTAATGGATATAAATGTTATAATAAAAAACTTGGAAAAATTGTTGAAAGCATTGTAGTTGATGAAGCATGCAAAAATCCAATACAGATAAAATCAACAGAAGATTGTGACAATGAAGAAGATGGGGATTATTTTTCCACATCAAATAAAAATCATATTGAAGAAGAAACCAATGAAGCACCAGAAGAAGAGATAATGGTAGAAGAAAAGACTCTGTCTAGGTATGTTCAGAAAAATCATCTAGAAACTCAAATTTTAGGGGGAAAAGAGGCAAGTGTACAGACAAGAAGAACTATTACATGGACCTCAGGCTATCTAGCATTATTATCCTCCATCGAACCTCAAAATGTAAAAGAAGCATGCAAAGATGAATGTTGGGTCAAGGCCATGGATGAAGAACTTGAGAAAATTGAAAAAAAATAATACTTGGGAATTAGTTCCTAGACCTCATGATAAAAATATTATAGGAACTAAATGGATATTAAAAAACAAGCTGAATGAAAATGGAGAAGTCATTAGAAACAAGGCTAGACTTGTTTGTAAAGGGTATGCTCAACAAGAAGGTATAAATTTTGAAGAAACTTTTGCACATGTTGCCAGACTTAAGCCATAAGGATGTTTCTTGCTCTTTCTAGCTTTCAGAAATTCAAAGTATACCAAATGGTTGCAAAATCAGCCTTCTTGAATGGAGATTTTGAAGAAGTTTATATTGAACAACCAGAAGGATTCATTCTTGGAAATTATGCAAAACTTGTCTGCAAACTCAAAAAGACCCTCTATGGTCTGAAACAAGCTCCAAGGGCCTGGTATTACTGCCTTGACAAATATCTACACCAACAAGGTTTTACAAAAGGTTCAGCAGATAGCAATCTATATACAAAGATTGAAACTGATAAATTGCTAATTATTATTGTTTATGTTGATGATATCATTTTTGGTATCAATGAAGAATCCATGAGTTAGAATTTTGCTTCAGTAATGCAGCAAGAATTTGAAATTTCCTTGCTTGGTGAACTTACCTATTTTCTTGGTCTACAAGTTCAACAAAATAGAGATCGTATTTTTCTCTCCCAAACCAAATATCTCAAACAGATATTGAAAAGGTATGGAATGGAAGATTCTAACCCTGTATGTACCCCAATGGTAACAGGATGCAGTCTCAGCTCAAATGATGAATTAGCAGCAGTACATCAACCAACTTACAAACCCATGATTGGCGGCCTGCTTTATCTAACGAGTACCCGACCTAACATCATGCATGCAGTAGTAATAATTGGAAGATTCCAAGCAAATCCAAAGGAATCACACCTTCAGGCAATCAAAAGAATTTTCAAATATCTTCAAGGAACTCAGGACTTTGGTTTATGGTATCCTAGAGATGCAGATCTTACTCTTCATGCATATACAGATGCAGATTGGGAAGGAAGTGTTGATGACAGAAAAAGCACTAGTGGTGGTGAATTCTATATGGGTTCTAGGTTAGTGTCTTGGTTCAACAAGAAACAAAGTTCAATTGCTTTATCTACAGCTAAAGCAGAATATGTGATTGTTGCATCTTGCTGCACACAACTACTTTGGATGATGCAAACCTTGCAAGACATTCAGATCACATGTACTCCACCCATCTTCATTCTATGTGATAATACAAGTGCCATCAATATTTCAAAGAATCCAGTCATGCACTCCAAGACCAAGCACATACCCATCAAATACCATTTTCTACGTGAACAAGTGCTTGAACAAAAGGTTAAATTGGAGTATGTTCCCTCCAAAGAACAGGTTGTTGATATATTCACTAAACCACTGCCTAGAGAAACATTTGAATATCTCAAACAAAAGTTGGGAGTAGTTGCTGCATCTTCCTGTTGTTAAATCCAATTTTTTAGAGAAAGGTTATTATACGCATCTTTCATGAAGTATAGTCGCGTACACGCACAGGTTTCTGTGGGTCAAGGAGTGTATATGTTTTTCAGACAAGAAACACAGTGGGGCAGGCTCTGATATGGGTGCTCTGTCTAATGTTGATGATTACAATCAATTGATATGCTCTGTTCATTAATTTTTATCTAACTGACAAAGATGCCTTGATCATTGACTTGTTAACAATCCACAGGTAGCACAGGTTCAGGGGGGAGCATTAGCCTTCACTCACATTCTGCATTGTTGGCATTATTGTTGCTGAGTCCAGCTATGAGTTAAGATATTTATGCCTTTTGTTGCTTAAGTAATGTGAAAGTCTAGGGTGTGATATGTCTTCTCATACATTTGAATGAGTCCTATTGGACAAATGATCTAATTTGTATCCCCACTTTGCATGGGATGGATGATGTAATTATATTTATGTCATGTATAAACAATTGGTATATCCCACTTGGTTGGGTGGATAAGTCAAATTTTGTATATCCCCACTTGGTTGGGAGATGGATGGATGTATGGGTCATTGGTGATAGGAAGGACATACTCACATAGTTGAGTTATAGAGTCATGTTATTCTTTTGGAGAATATTTTTGCAGACTTTGCTTGTGCTCAGGGGGAGCATGGACGGTTTTAGTACATCTTAGCATGTACAAAGGGGAGCTCAATCATACAATTCAGCATGTACTCAAGGGGAGCATGAACAGCATAGGGGAGAGAATATCTTGGTTCGCCCTTTTCCCTTGATGTCAAAGGGGGAGAGTGTCTTGGTATTGTTGTTGCCATCAAGTCCAAAGGGGGAGATTGTTGGCATTATGATACAGGTGTTGTCCTTGATGGCAACTCACTCAGATGAAAGTTTACAGTGCAACAGGTCAACAGCAAAGGATTACAGATCAGACTCCAAAGAATGAAGAAAGAGAGGTATACGCAGGTTCACTCTGTCCAAGGCGCGTATACATGCGGTTTAACAGAACAAAAGTAGCGTATAACATATACATGCACTTTTATAGGAGGAAAAACATGTACATGTTGGAAAACCAATTTTTTGTCCAAGGTATTTTGGTCCAAGATAATTGGTCTGAGGCATTTGGTCCAAGGTATTGACCCTAGGTATTGGGTCCAAGGTATTGGTCCTAAGTGGTTTTGGTCCAAGGTATTGAGAAAGGCCTAAGAGTATATAAGGAGGAGAAGATCATTAGGCCAAGGTGTGCAAGCAATGAGATTATAAGGAATACTTCTATCTTAAGTATATATTATGTTGCAGGGTTATGTTTGGCACTAGATCTGAAATATTCATGTGCACCTTGAGTTCAACATTGGATCAGGAATCATGAAACTTGAAATGACTTATTCTTGAATGATCTGATATTGGTTGAGACCAGATATGATGTTTTGCACCTGTTCTATTAGCCATCTATCATGATTTGGGTTTGTCTGAAGTCTGGAATCACGGTAAAGTTCTGAATCAAAATTTGTATATCTGTACACAAGTTCGTCTCGGCCAAAGGGCATATACACGCAGGTTCGACTCTTTCAAGTAGCGTATACAAAAAGAAAAGCTTCTTTTCAGATCTCACTGATCTATCTGATCAAATTCTGTTTTTTTACTGTTGTCTGTCAATGAAGTCTTCTTAGATCTGAATGTAGAACTGTTGCATAAGGAAATTGAGTCTAATTGATTGATTGATTGAGAAGGAAGGGTGATCCTCGTTGCTATTTGTTTTGAAATCTGTAATATGACCGTAAATCTTCAGAATGTCACTGATTGGTATAGTCTGTGGTTCAGAAGTTTATGATTCAGTATCTTTAGAGATATACGCAGATTGGATTAAAGGAAGTAGCGTATACACGCAGGTTGGGTTCAACCAAGTAGCGTATACACTCTAATGCATGATCTTTGAGGTTACAGTTGGTTCTGGATGATGATGCAGGGTTCTGGATGATGATGCAGGGTTCTGGTGTATGTGAACTAATTGTTCAGATTAATTGAATATTGGTTGATGCAATTTAAGTTAAAAAGGCTTTGATGGGTCCAGTGTGAAAATTTGATGAAACGTCGCCTTCAGCTTGTGGTGTTGTGATCCAGGAGTATCTAGTCTGAAAATTCATGAAACGTGGTCCCTGGTGGAAAAGTGGAGTTTTCTGTAGGCTGGCACCTACATACTAGTAAACATATTGGCTAGTACAAGAGCTAGGGGGTTGTAGGTCCCTTCCAATAGAAGCTAGAAAATGAGAGAAGGTTTTAACCTTCTGCAGGTAGAAGCTTGTGTACTAGTATGAGTCTGCACCAGTACAAGATTGTAAACAGATTTTCTTATTATTAAAAGAAGACAGAGACGACAACAATAGGTGATTTTTACCCACATTGGGTTTCCACCTTAAATCTTGGTGTTCATGTGTGTTGCTTATGTGTGACGCTTTATTTTGCTTCTACTGCACTATCTAATAGATCTCTGATATACTGGTTTAAGCACAACACATGATAAACTGTATAAATCACAAGTTCTCTACATATACGTTGGTTTCTTTAAGCACAGTCGCATGTACACGCTAGTTCACTTCACTCAAGTAGCGTATATAAATTTGTTTGGGAAATAAAATTATTGATCTGATAATACTGATTCACCCCCCTCTCAGTATTATTTCCAACACAATACTCTAATTCTTAATTTGTCCCCTCAAACAGTTATGTTATGCAATGTTTGAACACCAAAACAACTTATTGCAGTTATCTTTCTCTTCCTATTTCATCGCCATGTACTAAAACTTAATTTTTTAATACATGCAATGCTCATCTCTCTCTCTCTCTCACTCACTATATATATATATATATATATAGATTCTACCTAGTAAATAGAGTGGCATGAATGAAACTTACACTAGCAATTACCATATAATTAATTCACAGTGCCTTCATAGATTCCATGCACCTATGATCAAATCATAGTCACTTAATCACCATCTGACAAAACACATATGAGATTACTATTACTTAACATAATATTATATGGTTTCATATGAAAGTGGGAATAATACAAAACCACACAACCTATACATTTGGATTTGATGATATGCCAAATGAAAAGAACCATGAAATGCCAAATTGTTGAGAGACAGAGGGCTTCAAAAAACATTTTACGACTTCCTTTGATCATTTCCTTGATGGCATAATTCACCACAAGCTCACAACTCAACTTCTCCAAGCACATGCCCAACAACCTCTTCACACATTTTTTGTAAAATGAGAACAACATCCAAGGATTCATACAGCCTATATGGCCTCAAATTTACCCAACAATAATGTATGGTCATGGAGATTGACAATTGATAGTGTAAAACCCTTTAGAAAGATAATTGACAGCCTACAACCCACACTCCTCCTTCAGATCACTATGTATTAATGTGGACAATTTGTGTATAATCTCGAAGTCAGACCTTAGCTCTTGTGTGAAGGTTGGCCTTAGCACCAATAATCTTAGGTTAGATTCTCATTTCACTTTAGAATTGAAATTAAAAACTTAGCTAATTAGTTGATGCCCAACTCAACAAGAAATGGATAGAGATAAATTCATGGCTACTGCATTCATAAGAGATGTGTGGATAACATAACTTTTAAGTGAATACTCATAGGAATTCCTCTTGAGACCATTGATAAAACTATAAGCAACAATTTAAATGTAATGAAGATTTTACCTTACTCACATGCAAAATTTTAACACAACCATTGAGAAATTTCATCACACAAAGATGTAGTACCTACCCTGGAAAACCCAAATAGGAAAATAATCATTGAATGGTTTCTCAACATTGTTTTAGCACTCGTAGGCTGCAATAAATTTTATGGCACTACGCTCATTCAACAATTCAAATAGATCATTTTCCTTTGACATATATCATTCTAGCCAAAAGACCCTTTTAAGAGTCAAATTACAAGAAGATATATGAGTGCTAATGGGTAATGAGAATGCCATGAAATTTACCTTTCATTTCCCATTACTCTCTCTTTCCTCCTATTTTTATTTTTTTCTTTATTCAATTCCTTGTTTGTCTTATCTTTTGTCTTATTTCATTTGTAACACTTGTATTGCACTTTATTATTTTCCTACCCTTATTCATTGTCAAATTGCACTTAGATACCAAGTCCTTCAACTGTTGTTTTGTGTTTGGATCCATTTTGGATCACACCTCCCAATTGACAAGTTTTTGGTCTCAAAAAACTTAGAGGAAACCAATTTGGGTAAATGTAGTTTTTTTATATTTCTCAAGAACATGGTTGTAACGTCAACTCATAGCTACAACTCTAATTCTTGATACATGCACTGACTTTGGCTATGGCTCGAACTTTGATTCTTGGCTTGCTTTTTCTCATAGTGTAAATGCTCATGAACCAAGACTTAGCTTTGAGCAATCTTTAGATTTTAACTCTTCACTCAAAATTCATTCCCATCTTTAGCATGCAAGTCTCTTACATTCTCAAATTTATAGATAGTCTAACTTTGCAACCAATGGAATCCAGGCTGAATTTGGTCTATGCTTGTTCAATATGATCCCTGCAACAATTCCACAAGAGGAAGTGTGAATTTACCTCTCCTGCTAGGATCAATTGCTTTTTGTCATGGATATTATTCTTTGTTGCGACACATGCTTGCACAACACTCCATCTCTACAACAATGTCAATTGAATGACAATCTTTTGTGTGCAACACATCCTCGTGAATTAGACAACCTCCATTTACCACCTTGGTCGTCCAATTATTTGCTCATGGGTAAGATAGTTCATCCATTGGTGAGTCATTCTTCAACTAGGTTGCAAATGAAATGTCAACCCATGCTTGAAATCACTCTCTACTCTCCCTTGCTTCCATTAAATGATTTATTTATTTGTTGGTGAGGCTAATCTCTTGTGTTGTTACAACTCCCTGGATAGTTTTTTCTCCTTGGGGTTGAGATTCAGGCAACTTTGCATCCTTTTTACTCTTCACTCTTCACACTCTTATCTTGGTTTTATGGTTATTGGGGTGAAGCTCTGGATGAAGTCACGAACACGTTTATTTCCAATGTCCACTTAACTTGTAGTAGTGAAAAAAATTCTTAGCACTACTCTATGGACTGCTTGAAATGTTCCTTCTCCCTAGATGCCTGTCTGTTTGTTGTTGGTTTGGGAAACGTTCTTGTCACTCATCTAAAAGAAATTTGGCTTGTGGCATGTGGCTTTCTTCTCCAGCAAGAGGCCTCAAGATGGCCTTTCTTCCTGCGGAAGCATACTTGGGTATACCAATACTTGGTAGTGTTATGGCCATTCTTCTTGCAACAATAGAAAACAATAGATGCCTTACCTACTACATAGCTCTTGCTCTTTGTCTTCTTGTCCTTGTTGATCTTCTCACCGCTTGTTCTGAGTGATCATGTACACTGAGTCTTTGCACTTTCCTTATCATTTCCTTTTTGTAATCTACAATTAGAAGGATGGAGTGGTGGTATATTTCCACGCTCATTTATTAGTGTTCTTTATTTTGATGAGAAGGACAATCTACCATGTCTTTTTCCTTCACAAACGTGATCTTATTTTGCATGGACTTTTCCTTTTCACCATTGAAACCTAGGATTTCTTGCTTGATCGTTGGTTGTACTACAATAGAGATTAAAATGCCTTGTCTACTCTTGCTTAGACCTCGTCCATTATAGCATCTACCTCAATTTTGAACCAATGCCCCTAGTATGATTTACAAATTCACAGATATGTCCAAGGAAGGTTAACTTACTAGAGTTGTCTTGATCATGACATTGGCCTTGATAGTGGTAATGGAAGGTGCCTTTGCTTTCATGATCATTTGGATAGTTGAATGTACTTTTTTCAATGCTTCTTTCTTCTTTCTCCATTCTATCCATAGCTAACCCATCATCTAAGTGAGCTTGTCCTCCTACCAACTATCCATGTAGATGACATCTCTCCCATTTTCATAAGTTGAACTCTTCTCTTGTCCTAATTTACCATAACCATAGAGAGGAAGTCTTGGCATTCATCAATTCACTTCTTCAACAATGGAAGCAGTGTGGCAAAGGTCTCAAGTCTCTTCTCCATCTTTGCCATCATCTGGTCATATATCCAAATCTCCTCGTTTAAGCATTAGTTCTCTCTTTGAAGTTAAAAATTGATGGCCTTTAAATATTCCAACCTTTCTCTATTTGTGTTATCACGCTAAGTTTTCTTTCTCTTCAAAATTTTGACAGTTGCATCATGGTCAAGGATTCACCTACCATGATACCTTACGATCCATATATGAGGGACTTATAGTGCACTCACTTCACCAACATGGGTACTTTGTATAAATGATAATTTCTTTATTTAGTCTTTATTCATGGATGTTTAGTAGTTTTTGTTGTCTTCAATGCAACCAGCAACAAACAATCAAAATTTGAATCCATTTGTGCATCACTCTATCTAGGATTCAATCCATTTGCTTATTTCATTTGTGGTTTGCCCAATCCCCAACACTATTTACAAGTCTAAGGTATATGGTTGCATTGAGTGACAAAGTGCTAGGTTTTAATTGTGCAAGAACTTGTTGTAGCTCATGAGTGTTGCACTAGTTAGTCTTCCAAGTATGCATACAACAAACATAAAAAGAACCATATCCATTGTTAGAAAAACATGTATATCACCCCACGAAGTGTCAAAGTTGTCTTTAATGGACTCTTGACCAAAAACAAGACAATGGAGATGTGAATATGAAATTTTCTATGAAATGAAGTGGCCAAGTTCTAAAGCTACTTACATCGGAGTTCTATACAACAATCTAATTTCTATAAAAATGCTAAAATGTAAGATGCCAATGGTAACATTAAATTCTTCTATTAGCATGCTCACTTAGATAACTCTACTAGCTCTATTATGTAGTGTTTTAACACCAAAAAAAACTCAATAATTAAACCTTTTTTTGTCTCTTATCATTAACATGTGTGCACTCAAACTTTGACTTAAGTGTTTAATATAAACAATGTCCATCTACTTCTCAATCACAATTTTCATTTTCATTTACAAATTACCATATACTTCACAATGCCTTCATGTTCATATATTCAAACTTCAACTCACTCCAACACAATTTGATAAAGAAAATATGAGATGACTTTTATTTTGTTAGTGTCAGTCTTTCCAGCCTTCCTACAGTGATCAAATATGCTCTTACAAAGTGATTTTCAGAGTGTTAAGGTCAAATTTTGTCATTTCAAAGAGTTTTCAAGCAAAATTTGGTCACTAGGCATTAGGTCTAGGGTTTGTTTTCACTCCTTGTAAAGTTGCCCAAATGTCAGTCTATGTCATCATTCATCTGAATCTATCATCATTCATAGGGTTTTGATTATCATCTTAGTGTCTAATGAGTCATTTTACAACTTATCCATGCTTCAGTTGTGCCTTGGCAAGTTCATTTCCTCTCCTAGGGTTTTGAAGGCAATTTCTCTTGGACGGTCAAATCATCGGCAAAACTTGTTTCCTGATGTTCATACACCTTCCCCTATCCTTCAAGTACCATATCATACACTCCCCAACACTCAGATTCCCCAAAATCCTCATTTTTGCACAAACCCTAGTTTCTAGCTACAACCTGGCAATTTTCTAGGTTTGGCCTGTGATTTGCCCTTTTGGACCCCTTCCCCTCACTCAATCTCTGAGATTCCACTTTCCCCTGCTTCCTAACATCCCTCCCCACTCCCAAAAATTCCCCCAAGAATTTAGAAGCCCCCTATCCCCTTCATTTCGCTTCATTTCGACCAAATTCCTTGTTTCACACATCAGGGCAAGTTTCACTCAAATGATGTTTCAGAGCAGTTAAAGATGCATTTTGGAAAACTGAGAGAGGTTTTTGTCCATAACATGCCAAAGAAGAAAAACCTCCTTCACTTTTTACACAGGTGTCATGGTTTGAGAGAAATGTCAAAAAGACCGGCGAGAACGAAGGTGTTCCAAGGACGGTTGGCCAAAACACAAAAACGAAGGAAAACGCCCGATCCACTCCAAATTTTGGCCAAAGCCTATTTGG
>APFE030322467.1:271237-285679 GCA_000404065.3 Pinus taeda
AAAAACTGTGCTCAATCCCCACACCCTGAATTGCCCTCCTTCCAATTGCCACCAAAAAACCAAAAATCTTTAAATCAATCCCCCTTATCAGTTTACTAGCCTAAAATCCTTGTTCCTAATTGGTCAACTCATCCTATTGACAAAATCCATCGATTTTTGACCCGAGAGAGCCTTCTCATACCTCGTAGGGCTAGCTACGAGGTGAAATGGTTTGATGTAGCCTTGAAGATTTGCCTTTCTCAGCCTGAGGTGAAATCTCAAGCGCTAACATATTTAACGCATATTTGACCATTACTCAACACATATATTATATGGTATTACTTAATTGAACACATTTTATATGTCTCCATAATAAGGTGGGTATAAGGCAAAACCATACCATGCAAACACATGGAAATAATGATATGTCAAATAAAAAGAACTTTAAAATACCATTTTAAATTGTTGAAGAGGATTAAGCACTAATTTCCCCCTATTAAGGGTGAATTCCTATAAGACTTCTTAACTTTGAGATGCCTCTTGGTATTTCCCCTATTCACGCATAAGAAAATTTGGTTGGGTGTTATTTGTTTTGGCATTATTAAATCAACTCCTTAACTTTGAGATGCTTCTTGGTATTTCCCCTATTCGTGCACAAGCAAATATGTTTGGGTGTTACTTGTTTTGGCATTATTAAATCAACTCCTTATAATTGGGGGCTACTCACGGGGAATTGGTTGTAGGGAAAATTAGTATTTCTAATGCCTTTTTTTTTTATGTTATTGGTGTGTTGGGTAGAATTGTGTTTGTGCTAACCAAGTATTTGTGGATTAAGGGGTTGGGAAAGTACTTGCAATATAACAAGGTAAAGCTCAAAGTGATTGGCTCTTTCTACTTTTGGGGGACCTAGAATTTTAGGATGCTCATTAGAGAAAATTTTAACCTAAAAGTGCCCATGAAATTTTCATGTAATTTCCATGTCATAATATGTAAACCAATCAAAATCCTTTAAATTTAAAAAGAGATACATGTCTTAAATGATTTTAAATTGTTTAATTTTGGTACCGATGAAATATTTTATTATTAATTTGGGTATTCATGATATTTTATTAATATTCTTTACCTACCTTACCCATATGAATTAGATTATTGAAAAAGTTATTAATGCAATGTTAATCTTAAAATCCTGATATTAGTGAAAAAATATAAATTCAAAATAAGAGTCCATTTGACATTAAAAACCATGCCCCAAAAAAACAAAAAATAGTTAAATATAAAATATAAATATAGATAATAATAGTTAAATACAAAATAGTTGAACAGTTAAAAAATAGTTAAGTATAAAATATAAAATAATTGAATATAAAATAGTTAAATAAACACCAAAAAATATAGTTAAATATAAAATAGTTAAAAAATGTGTTCCAAAAAGGACAAATTATTGGATTCCAACCAAAAATATAAAAGATCTAGTTAAATATAATATAGTTAAATAGTTAAAAAAATGTATTCTAGAAAGAACAAATTAATGGATTATGGCAAAAGAATATATTTCAGGCGGAATTGTGGCCTCGGTAGAAAATGTTGTAAAAAAACCACCAAAAAATAGTTAAATCTAAAATATATATAAACATTCAAATATAAAATATAAATATAGAAAGTTAAACCTAAATTATATGTGTGTGCGCCATATTTTACTAAGTGGGAAAATATATCATAACTCAGTTGTCAAACCAGCAATGAGGACAACCATCTCTAATTGTTATTCATGAATGCAGGGTGACTCATTACCGTTATATTGAGCGATTTCCATAAAAGTAAAAAATTAAAAATAGTATATTAATTTTTTTATTAAATCTCGTGTTAATAAATATTGTGGAACATATCCCCGATGGCGGTGACAAACATCGAGGGAATCCGAACAAGTGGTAAATAAAGTCAAACATTGGTCGTTGGTGCAGAGACCGACCTCCTCTCACTGAGATAATAGTACGGGGAAAGTAAATGAGTGGCGTGCGAAATTCTCATCAACTTCATTAGGAGAGGGAGCGGGTTAAGGGCATTGGTATATGGAGGTTGGCGATCTCGAGGTTTGGTATGAAGCGATGGAATTTTGGTGGTTGTTGTGAGTCAGTTGAGTTCTAGTGGTTTTATCAGCCTCTCGTGGTGCTTCCTTAATCGACGCCTCGTCCTCAGCCTTTGGGTTATATAATTAATCAATATCATTTCCTGTGTGTGATTTCCTGCTTTATTTTGTGGTCTCAATGCTTTGAATCTGGCTATCAGGATGGCCCTTGAGCCTTCTCATGGGTAGTCAGTTAATTTTTCTCTTGGTTTTCTTCTGTGTTTGTGGGGGAGTTTGTTTACCCTATCAATTGGTTTTCTTCTGGGGTTTTTTCTTTGTGAAGGATTTTGTGGCTGCCCGCAACCCTTGCTTGGGTAATCAATTATTTGGTCTAGCGGGGGATTGGTTTTCTTAATGATTTCCAAGTAGTGAGTTATCTAGCGGGGTTTGGGATTTCTGATGCAATGGTTATCTGTCCTGTTGCTTGGTTTGTGTCTCTGTTTCTTGCATCTCCCTCTGTCGGGGTTGTTGGTGACCCTCTGGTTTGCTTGGCGAGTTTCTTGGCATCAATTTCATTAGTGTGCTTTACAGTTATTTGGGTAGCTCCGCGGCTACTTGGTGCTCTTCGCCTTGTTTCAGTGTGCCCTGTGCCATGCAATTTCGGCTCTCTACCCTTGCCAAAGAGCATTTCAGCTAGCTCAGGGGGGCGTCGTTCGCATTTGCAAGTGGCAATAGTGGATAAAGTGCCTTCACGCTCTATTCGATAAGGTAGAACTGTCGATAGCTTGGGTCTGTCGGTTTTGGGGGCTCGTGGTGGTCGGGGTGGCCCGAAGGCAGGCTGAGGTGGGCACACATTGGGGACAGTGAAGCCGAGCAAAGTGACACGTAGAGTCATCACAAACAGTCAAGGTAAGGTGCAGCGTTCTGGGCATGGGGCGACTACGGGTAGACAATGTTGTTCATAGAAGTGTTGGGATTTGGTTCAGTCTGTATTGGACCGCCTAGGAAATTCTGAGAAGGATCAGCAAGAAGAACATGAAGTGCTCATCGCTACACTTAACAAGCTTCATTATTTTCAATGTCATGTTCGGGAGAGGGTCATGGTGGTGTGGCGTGGTCAAAATCTGCTATCTGAGAAGGTGGAGAAGCTGGATCCATGGATGGCTCATTTCAAGGAGCACGTCCAGTGTTCTTTCCGCCCCTCCTTCTCTAGGGACTGCTCCGAAAAGTACTACTTCTATTATCTCTGATGACTAAACATGGTTACAGATGTTTTACTTGTTTTATGTGTATTTTGGTGTTTTTGGCCTCCTAAGTTATGGACTATGTCTCCAGTTGTACTTTTGTTTCTCTGTCATATGCTGCTAGTGGTAGTCAACATACCCGATCGAGGTGAGACTACCTACATTTTGCTATCGAAGTACTTCTTTTTTGATGAATGAATAGAACCTTGACTTATAAAAAAAAATATTGTGGAACATAGATAAAAATAAAGTAATATTAAAAAATTGTCTATGTGACATTTTCAATAATTTCTTGCTTTTTCTTTAGGAGGCCAATTTTAGGTTGAAATTTCCTCTAATGATTGTTGTTGTGGTTGTGATCACCAACTAAATATGTTAATAAGATATTTTCCTTGAGGGGGTGCCATTGTTGTTGCGGTTACAATCACCAACTGAAGATGGTAATAAGAGCTCTATACACCATAATTTTGTAGGGTTTGGAGGCGTTGCAGGTCCAAGAGCATTTCTACCACACCTAGGATAGGTTTTTGTAGACCTATTAGTTTTGTTCTTATGTACATTGAATTGGAATCTTGGGAGAGTACTAGTTTTGATTCTTCAATTATCTTACTAGGGCTAGTTTAGCTATGTATTTTACTTATCTTTGTAGAGTTATATGACTGAAATTTGCGTACAATGTTCCTGCTAGACACATAGATTAGAATACTTTTTTTCCCTAGAATTTCAAGTAAAACTACATGAAATAACACAAAGAAAAAGTTGTCTTGCACTTTTGGGTTGTTACAAATTGTAACAAGATACATGAAGCATTGCATAATTTATTAGCATTTAGGATTGTGCTTTTCATTAATTTTGTCATCTAGTATGATGCTTTTCATAAATATTTTAGTATTTTTATAACACTTTTCATAAATTTGGGTATCACGTGAAACTCTTTTCATTGATTTTGACCCATAAATTACCTTCGCATTTTATTGTTTGATTTGACATTTTTCATAGTTATGTTTAAACGTCAATACGAGTTTACAAAAGGCAGTAAAATATTATGATGACTAATTCTATAGTAGAAAGAAGGATATGTGTTACCATAAACTATACTAATAAGTATTGATTTTATAAAAAATACACTCGAAATGGTTTGAAAAACGTATAAAGGAGGTGTTTTCCAATGCTTTAGCCTTTTTGCTTAGGAAAACACACGAAAACACTTTTTTAGTAAGTAATTTTACGAGATATGAAAATACTTTTTTTTAAGTATGAGTTATTAGAGTCATATGATTTAAAATCCAATTTATGGGGTAATTTAGTACTATATGTCTTTTATATTATTACAATCACTTTATGTTTTTAATGTGACTTTATGAGGAAAAAATACGGGGTACAACTTAAAGTTATAAAGTGACTAGAAAAATACGGGGTACAACTTAAAGTTATAAAGTGACTAGAAAAATACGGGGTACAACTTAAAGTTATAAGGTGACTAGAAAAGTTATTAGCGAAGGGGGGACATGTAATAAGGGTCAAGTGAAGAGTACTTTAGTACTATGCATTTTACATTATTAAATTCACTTTATGTTTTTAAAGTGACTTTATGAGGAAAAAAGTGCAGGGTACAACTTAAATTTTAAAAGTGACTAGGAAAGTTATTAACAAAGGGGGGGCATGTAATAGGGGTCAAGTGAAGATTAGATCTTCAGCGTTAATTTATGAGAGTTGAGATCTAATCTCAACCATAAATCAAAGGGTTAGGGTTCTCTCATCATTATGAGAGACTAAAAAGGGAAAAAACCCAAGTGAGCTCATTATTCTTCAAGTGCAAGTGTGGATAAGGGAAGAGCTAAAGACGAGGATGAAATTGTGAGGACATGGTTTGTTGAAGGAGAAATAAGCTACATCAACAAGAGAAGTCACCTACTAGCTCGAGTTTCCTAGAAAAAGGATCAACACTGGAACTCAAAATTTTGTAGTAGCCCCAGTGCAAATTTCAAGGCATATTTTTAGGACGTTTAGGGTCGAGACTTAAGGTGATACTGGTCCATGTTTTTAGGAGACTCTAGCCCACAAATTTTTGAGTCACCAAACCTAGCTTGGAGGAGAGGAAACAAGTTGAAACAAGTAAAAATAGTCAGACTGTGGCTGCAAATTCAAGGTTGGAAGAGTGTTGTTAGTTGCACGATGTCAGAGATATTTATTCATGTGCAATGGTTCAAGATTCAAGGACTTAGCAAAGATTATCAGCGGTGGAACTAAGGGTCGAAGTGTCAGACTTGTGGCTCAAATTTCTGAGTAGTGAAGTCTTTGCAGACGAGGCTAGAAAAATATTGGACAGTGGCCTGAGTTTCAAGACTGAAGTCTAGAGCAGTAGCAATCAATGGCTTGAATTTCTAGAAGCTGGCACAAGTTTCTAAAGAAGAGATAAAATCCTTAAATATATTAATTAACATTGTAATCATTTCTCTAAGAAAAGAAAAAATAAAACTACTATTCTAGATTGGTTTTCCCCTTGTTGGTTTTTCCACAGTCAGCATTGACAAAAAATCCTAGTTTCTCATTTAATGTGGGAATGCTTGCCTTATTTTATTATTTGTAAAGTGAAAGGAAAAGGGAAGTAGAAGTAGTCTTGATATGTTTTCTTTTAAATTTGTATTAATTTTATATATCAATATGATTATGTGGGACGGTGGGCATTAAAATCTATGCAAAACAAATTGAAATTGGGGAGCTCTACAAGAACCTAAAATTTATACATGACATCAGAGCAATAAGTGAAGCCTTCAAGTAATAATCAGTGAACCTACAAGAAGCATAACTTCTACTAAAAATAGTGAACATTAAACCAAACTGCCTACATATACCCAAAGATTTGTGGTTGAAAAGGAGGAGTTTGACAGTCTTCGGTGATTGATAAATCGTGTTGGTTGTGGAAGTCAGATGGCTACTAGTTTGAGGGTGGAGGATAGGCTGAGTGGGGTTTAGAATTTTGACCCATGGAAGGAGAGAATGATATTGTTTCTCAAGGAAGTTGAGGTGTAGGATATTGTAGAGAGTGTAGTACAACCTCCCACTGATCTAGTTCAATTGGCAGACTTCAACAAGTAAAATTTGAAAGAAAGGAGAATCATTCTCGATGCTATTAAAGACCACATATTCCCTCATGTGAAAAGGAAGAAGTTTCCACATGAGATGTGGGGATTCCCTAGTAACACTTCATCATAGCTCCAATGAGAATAGGAAGATGGTGTTGCGTCAAAAGTTAAGAAACATCAAGATGACCAACACTGGCATAGTGAACTCATACCTCACCAAGATCACATAGATGAGAGATGAGTTGGTTGCAGTGGGAGAGATTATACCTGAGGACCAGTTGGTCAAGACGACATTGGACGGTTTTCCCAAGTTGTGGGATGGATTCATAGATGACATTGTTGCCAAATATCATTTTCTTGATTGGAAGAGGATGTGGAATGACTTCATCTAGGAGGAGACCAGGGGGAGTGCAAAGAGTGGCAACTAGCATGATGGGGTGCATGAAGAGGAGAATGTTTCCCTCGTAGCTAAGGGCAATAAGAAGGCCAAGAATGGGTCTTTGTTAATTTTAGGTATGTTCTATGCTAGAGCAATTTATTTCAATTTTCTTAGTTAGCACAATATCTTTTCCAGATTAGCAATCACATCAGCATTAAAGTAAACTACAGATAGAACATAAATATAAATCGTAGAAGACAAGCCAAGACAAGAGGACACAAGATGTGGCGCTAGTCAGGGAAAAACCCCAATGTGGTGAAACCTTGATCAATTCTTCTTTTATGTTCTTCAAAGTTCAGCAGAGAAAGAGAGAGAGATAGTACATTTACAATAGAAGTCAACATTTTGACTCTTGATATCTGCATGAGATCAGTTGAAGACATATTGCTTCAACTGATTCTCCAAGGTGACTACTTCACCTATCGTAGTGTTGCATTTTGTCCATTTGCTGCACCTTACCATATAGCACCAAGTTGTACCATCACAGTGCTGGACCTATGCTGCTCTCATCTGCTCTCATCATCATGCTGCCCATTATGCTACATCTTCCATCATCATGCAGCCTTATTCATCATCATGTTGCTCCTTACTTAACATGCCCATTATGCTGCATCATTCATCATAATGTTGTATCATCATCATATATATATATATGATCATGATCTATAATTACTGTGATTTAAGTCAGGATCAAGACTACGATCCTTGTCACTGTTGTTCGAAACATGTTGAGACTGCCTTATTCTAGATATGAATATTGTGATGATACGTATGCCAAGGATCTCTTCATCGAACCCTTATCTCATCAACGAGTCATAGCAAGACTGTAATATAGAGGAGATAACATTTGGCATAATATTCACTGATCCAAGAGAATAGGTTTTTCTTTGTTGTCCAATGACTAGTCTGCTATAGGACTGCCACTGAAATCAAGACTGCTCCTTGTCATATCAAGATTGCCATGCCAAGAATGGATAGGATTAAGTTCTGTGGTTCCTTAACCCATTCGAGGAGACAACTGAACTTACTACAGCTCCATGACCTTGATTGTGACTCTACTTCACTGTGGCTTCTCTTGACTGCGGCTCTCTGCAGCTTCATGCCTTGGCCCAATACATGGATTACCGCTGCATCCTCATCCTACATCTGAAATTTGAACATGACTGCACCTAATACCCTAGCCGAGGTGTAGTCAGACCTTAATACAAACCTACTCCTCCATGCGAGTTTTAGAGAGAGAAATATGTGAGTTTTGTATACTATACTCACTGTAATTTTCCTTGATATTTCAAAGGCATCCAAGATCCTAAACCTCATTGCAAAGATGTATGAATTGTATGCGCATAAATGTATCCATGAATGTGCATAAGGTGTCTCCTATTGATTGTGTATAAAGTGTCTTCATGACTATGTATAAATGAGTCTGTGTGACTGGGTATAGAGTCTCTATTGGTTGCGTATAAAGAGTCTTCATGACTACCTATAAATGAGTCTGTGTTGGATCATCATACTGTGGCTAGGGCATTAGCTAGGGCATCATCTGCAACTAGGGCATTATACACTTAGCCCAACGTATCTTCTTAGTGTCCCTCCTTCACCAAAAACCCAAAGACGTGGAGAGAAGGAGATCACATGAAGAGTGTGTCAAAATAACTTCAAGTCCTCTTCTATTTATACTAAAACGTAGATGATGAATAGACATGTCTATTGGGCTTCTAAGCCTACTCAAGTTGTTAGCGGACTCGACAATTTGTCTTATAACACAAATAAATTCATAACTCCATGAATACTTGACGGAATCGGATAATCTTTAGATCAATCCTACACCTCTCGATGAGAGGGATCCAATAAAAATATCAGCTGCGATTAATAAGATGACCCACGTGGAGTTTGGCCCTAGTTGCCAATTTTAACACTCCCTCTCAACTAGGGAGAACTCCATCCATTGATCCATATGTCCAATTGCACTATCTCTGCCATCAGTGCCCTACACTGCGTTGCTCTTCTCAGCTCTGTTATGCTCAGCGCTGCTCTGCTATGCTCAGCTGAACCATGAAGAAGAAGAATTGATCGAGAATGTCTCATACCATCCTCCACTGACCCGAAGTCGGTCTCAGAGTGTATACCACTCGTCCAAGACCAGTCCTCTACTGACCCACAATCAGTGTCATAGCATGTACCACTCTCACTGGTCCCAGACTAGTATCATTGATCCCAGATCAATGAAGGTCATCCTAGCATAGGGAGTACGGTAGATACAACGATGCGTCCATCAGTACTACTATGGTCCTTATCCTCATTTCTCTGCTCATTGATCAGATGAGAGGTACTTCCCATGAGTCCCGGACTACATGGGTAGGATGCCTCGATAGGAGAACTAATCATCCTGCCCACAGGAGAGCAAATCATTCTGTCCACAGGAGAGTGAATCATCCTGTCCCATAAGAGAGCGAATCATCCTGTCCATATGAGAGTGAATCATCATGTCCACAGGAGAGCGAATCATCTTGTCCACAGGAGAGCGAATCATCCTGTCCTCAATCGCCATGGAGAACAAATCATCCTGGCCCACAGGAGAACTAATCATCCTGTTTAGCACTCACCACCAGGGGAGGGTGAGTCACCCTGTGGTCGTATGTTGCTCCAGTAAGAACCCCAAGCCCCCAGAGCTCCTAGAGCTCAATGTATGCAACATGCAGGACCCTTTTACAGGGGTCTCTCGACGACTCCAAGTCATTCGGGAAAATCACAGATTTGATCTTTCCCCAGGGGCTTAGACAAAGTGTAGCAACCTGTACATCATCTGGAGCTTCCTCGCTCATTGACTTACCATATCCTAAATGAGGTAGTATTTGATGTCTATCTACTGGAGCAATCATCGAATACGAGATTCCTCAATAATCGAATCCCACCTCTGGTTGTCACAGAGAATCATAGTGGTATTCATCATGTGTACAAACAGCTCATGCAGCTTCACACGAGATCATACTCGTAGCATCGAAGCAAAATCCAAAGAGAACCAGCATTGCAAAGTGCTCTAGTGATCCTCCACATTGCCTACCCACTCAGCGTTCGAATAATCATGCAGTTTCATAGTTTTGGCAGTGTATCTCAATCCATGAGAGATTGTGCCCTGAAGATATCTCATAAGATTCTTGGCACCAATCCAGTGAGGCTCAACCAAATATGAGCTCACCATGCTAACTACAAAACATATGTCCAGACGGAAGTTCACCAAGAACATCAATGAAAATGAGTTGATGAAACTCAGAGGCATTTCCCAAATCTGGTCTGACATCACTACCATATAACTTCTTGAAAGTTGATATCCTCGAGGTAGTCACAGGCTTGTAGTTTATCATTCCATATTCGGAATCCAACTCCCTCTTACTTCTGCAAATGAGAGGGTTTGCACCTGTCAGAAATAGATCATCTTCATAAGGTGTTAGTATGAGAGGTCTATCATCCACAACCTTTGGGTAATGGCTTGGATCGGTTTCACTCTTAGTGAATCTCAGCTCCATCTGACAGCTATCAATTCTCTCAGACTATGCCCGGGAGTTTTGCTTCAAGCCATAGAGGGCTTTCTTCCACCTATATGAGATTCCTGATCATGAATCTCAAACTCCTTAGGTTGTTCCAAACCTGAGGACCTGCTATATGAGGGGGATAGTCCCCTTGTAAGATTTTCCTTTGGTACATCTCAGACATGTACTTTCATGCTCTTTTTGAATTCAGGCATCCCTATCACCATATGACTCACAGACCTTTGGGGCTATGTATCAATAGACATGGTCCCCAGTGGACTTCCTGCAACTTGATACAATCCTGAACTCAAAAACATATTTGAAAATTCTATTTCAAACATGTACCTTTCTATCGATGAGTGCCACCTTGTAACCTTTGACTTCCATTGTTGAAATGGACACCAGGTTCTTTGTGCGATCAGGTACATAAAAGAGATTCTATAAATGAATCGAGTTACCCTCATTCAATTGAGGGGTAACATTCCCTACAAACTTTCTGGAATAGGTGGCATCGGCTCCAAGTATAATCCTACGATTGTTTCCATCTCTACCAAATTAGAGAGTGCACCCATCTATCCGATGAAGTGCCTTGAGGCACTGGGGTTCCTTACTTTCTTTGAAGAGTTTACCATTTTCTTGATGACCTGCATTATCTGTCATTCCTTTGATCATTGAAGATGTCCCTGGAATGATTGTTATCTTCATCAAGAGATGTGTCTTTGCCATTCAAACACTCTTTCACATAATGGCCGAACTTATTACAACCAAGGCATCCACCTTTCCTTCCACCCTTAGATCCGAACTTCCCAATGAAGTGATCTGTAGGTAGGCCATCAGAAACTTCCGCTACGCCATTCTGATAATATTCTCTGCTTCAACTTCACCCTTGATGAATTTAAAAGAGAGATGTGGAACCCATTGATCCTTTTATCCTGTCCCAAATGTCTTCAATGATTTCTCTTTCACTCTTGCTTGGGCATTGTCTTAACCTAGCTTTGATACCATGTTAATTTTAGGTATGTTCTATGCTAGAGCAATTTATTTCAATTTTCTTAGTTAGCACAATATCTTTTCCAGATTAGCAATCACATCAGCATTAAAGTAAACTGCGGATAGAACATAAATATAAATCGCAGAATACAAGCCAAGACAAGAGGACACAAGATGTGGCACTAGCCAGGGATAAACCCCAATGTGGTGAAACCCTTGATCAATTCTTCTTTTATGTTCTTCAAAGTTCAGTAGAGAAAGAGAAAGAGATAGTACATTTACAATAAAAGTCAACATTTTGACTCTTGATATCTGCATGAGATCAGTTGAAGACATATTGCTTCAACTGATTCTCTAAGGTGACGGCTTCACTTATCGTAGTGTTGCATTTCGTCCATTTGTTGCACCTTACCGTGTAGCACCATGCTGTACCATCACAGTGCTGGACCTGAGCTACTCTCATCTGCGCTCATCATCATGTTGCCCATTATGTTGCATTTTCCATCATCATGCAACCCTATTCATCATCATGTTGCTCCTTACTTAACATGCCCATTATGTTGCATCATTCATCATAATGTTGTATCATCATCATATATATATATGATCATGATCCACAATCACTGTGATTTAAGTCAGGATCAAGACTACGATCCTTATCACTATTCTTCGAAACATGTTGAGACTGCCTTATTCTATATCTGAATATTGTGATGATACGTATGCTAAGGATCTCTTCATCGAACCCTTATCTCATCAACGAGACATAAAAAGACTGTAATATAGAGGAGATAACATTTGGCATAATATTCACTGATCCGAGAGAATAGGTCTTTCTCTGTTGTCCACTGACTAGTCTACTACAAGACTGCCACTGAAATCAAGACTGTTCCTTGTCATACCGAGATTGCCATGCCGAGAATGGATAGGCTTTAGTTCTGTGGTTCCTTAACCAATCTGAGGAGACAACTGAACTTACTATGGCTCCATGACCTTGACTGTGGCTTCGCTTGATTACGGCTCTCTACGCTTCATGCCTTGGCCCAATACATGGATTACAGTGGCGTCCTCATCCTACATCCGAAATCTGAACATGACTGCACCTAATACCCTAGCGAAGGTGCAGTGAGACCTTAATACGAACCTGCTCCTCCGTGCGAGATTTCAGAGAGAGAAATATGCGATTTCTGTACATTGTACTCACTATAATTTTCCTTGAGATTTCAGAGGAATCTGAGATACTAAACCTCATTGCAAAGATGTATGAACTGTATGCATATAAATGATCCGGATTTAAATGGGAACGCAATAGATTACAGAGATAACCATAAATACAGAGATGCAATAACCATAAATAAAGAGATGCAGCGGAAATAACACTTCATTTTATTAATGGAAAATACCGAAATATGCTTACAACCAGAATTGGAAATAAACCAGCTAGGACGATGGTAGCTTATCTCTGAGAAGAGATGTGCGGCTACATGTCTCTGAACTGTTCCGAACTTGTGTTACAATGAGGCTCAAAGGCCTATTTATTATTGAGAAACAATGGAAAACCCTTCACATTCCAAAACGACCCTTAGAAGATGAAACGCCAAATTGTGGGCCCCGTTTTGGGTAAATTGGTACATCAATTTCCCGGGGTCGTAACTTTGGCATACGATCTCCGTTTGACGCGTATGATAGCTCGTTAGAAAGATCTATCCGAGAACTACCATTGTTGGAATGGGAAACACTGGTCCATGTTCCATTGACTCGTGTTTCCCCCGGATTCCCCAAAAAACGTCGTTTAGGGCCTCAAAACGGCTCCGGAAGTTCAGGACCCGAAAACTGCTAAAAATAGTAAGTCGTGCTATAATTAAGGAAACTGAAAATGCTGAAAGAGACAATGATGGGGGTCCAGATGGACTTGGCATATGGCCACCAATATCCACCTGGATCATTCCTCCCCCCTTAGGAAGCAATTGTCCCCATTGCGTTGAGTTCCTCCATCTGTTGAACTTGTTCTGCACTGTCTGATGTGTCCAGTAATGGTGGGAAGCATGGTCGATGACTGTCCACATTGAACACTTGGTGCAGGTGAAGGAATGGAGGAATGTTGTGCTCCAAAGCATTGTTCCCCACAAGCTTGGTACTGCTGTAAGGACCATGTTGGAGTGGTCTGAGCTTCTGATGGGTTCTGGTAAGGCGTTCTTTCTGTCGATGCAACCAGACTTTGGTGCCCACCTGAAACTTGTGTGGTACCCCTGTGGGTGAGGAGAAGTTGTTTCTGTGTTCTGTCATGACCGTATCCCTTTGCTGTTGCTGCTGTGTGGAGGAACCCTTTGCGGTGGTCATGGATGTAGCAACGATCTCCCCCTTACTTTGGGAGTGAACCATACAGATGAATTTCCTGGTCTGTGATATGAGCTTGCTGCCTTTCTTAGCAGTGATCAAAGATGTGTCGGTAGGTGGGGCTACCTCCGGTATCCTGTATAATGAATTATTCAAAGAAATAATGACAACACGAGGCCTTGACTCGTACACAACATGTCGCCTCCACAAGTATGGCTGGCCTAATAATACATCACAAACATCCAGAGGTGTAACATCACACAATACCTCGTCTGTGAATGGTTTGATGCTGTAGGGAAGGCGGCACTGCTGGCCAAGTTTGAGATCTCGTCCTTCATGAAGCCACCCAATACTGTATGGTTGTGGGTTTGGTGTAGTCGGTAGGCCCAACCGCTTCACGACCTCTGCTGAAATCAGGTTCTTTTGGCTGCCACTGTCAACAATGAATTGTAGTGGCGAACCCTTCACCCACATCTGTGAGTGGAAAAGACGTTCCTCCTCCTCTGGCTCTTCGGGCTCATTCTTCTGGATCTTGGCAGTGGCAACAATGGCGATGGGATCCGCATCAATGATCTGCTTCCCTTTTCCATTCCCCTTGTCTAGTTCTGGTTCAGGGTCGGAACATGTATCTGATTCGAAAGCCTTCAACTCGGCCACCAAAGACTGCTTGGTCCGACACTCACTTGTGTTATGAGTGGGAGTCTTGTGGAACTCACACCACTTTCCTGTGTCCTTCTTCGGCTTTGTGGTGTTGTTCTTTTCTTGTGGCTTCGAC
>APFE030322470.1:0-40057 GCA_000404065.3 Pinus taeda
CTAGATACTAGCTTCAAAATAGTTAAGAGGAAGGATACACCTAGAATAGGCATTTAAATAAAAGTAAGAAATATCCTTGAATCACAACTAATTCTTAAGATTTTCATAGCATATAGGATAGTTAAGCATTCAAGTTGTGGTTTTTCATCCAATTACTTGGTCTTTAATCAATATAAATCAAGAAGTTGACTCCATAAGGCACTAGTCTCACATCTAAATCTAATATAATATATAAAATCTCATTAAATCAATCAAGTGGCTAGGCCATTCAATCGTGTCTCCTAGACTCGTTGGTTTCCAACTTGTCTTTTAGTTCCTAGGGAGTACCCTTTAAAACCTTTTATTGGGAGATAGCTAGAATGGAGAGGTCAGGGATCAAAGTGACAACCCCCAACCTGAGCCATGTTCACACCATGCATGTACAGTCTGAATGACAACATTTTCTGGCACCATTTCCGGGGATAGATTTTTTTTCCTTGGTCATCACAAAATTTTTTCCTTCACACAATTTTATCAATCCTTCAATCCTCTCATTTGAGCCTTCAGTGCCAAATTTTCTAGTTTCATTTCCAGAGACAAGTTTATCTTATTCTTGACACCTCAACGACAATTTCTAAATATTTTCATCTTTCATCATTCTTCATCTTTTCATCACCTTATCCTTTTTTCTCTCACTAATCTTTTCATCTATTCTATCCACACCTTTAGCACCTGAACATTTAGGCTGGTTTCTTGTTTAGGTGGAAAATCCACTTATTCATCCATTCACAGGAGCTTAATCTAGTAGAAATCCTGGTAGATTGGTTAACCCTTTTCCTGATCCTGAAAATGTCCTAAGACTGCGGTTAAACGAATTACATTCTAGAGAGTATTTAATCTTTGTTTAACAGGAAGATATCCCTGATATCCACTTTCTTTTTCTTAATATCACCAATCAAGACATCATGGATAATTTTAGGCCTTGCAACTTTGCCAACATCCATGGGTATCCTCATGATCTTCCAAATGATTCTACTATGAACAAGCTCCAAACTTTCTATGGGAATAATGAAATCAATGTTGTTGATCACATAAAGAAGTTCAACACCTTTATACAAAGATATGATCCTGTGACTACATACAACCATGAAGATGTTAGAATGAGGTTGTTTGTCCTTTCATTAGAAGAGGTTGCACTGGATTGGTTTCGGGACAATCTGGATAATATATTTGACTCTTTATGATCCCTAATTGATACATTCAAAGATAAATTTGTGGAGAAAAGAGAAGGAAAATATTTGGTTAAAGATCTCAACTCTATTAAGAAAAGGAAAAATGAGACAATTGAGGAATTTAATCAAATATTTAATTATATCCTTAAAGACATGACTCAAGATTACAGGCCACCTAACAAAACAATGTTAGAGAAATATCTTGAAGCCTTTGGTGTTGACATTCAACATGAGATTAGACATGACAAGCTTCCCACTTTAGTTGCTACTCAGAATGCAACTAAGGAGTTAGAAAAGGATAAGAAAGCTTCAAGTAAATCAGAGAGCCCTAGTTTTGAAAGAGTTCCAGCTAGGTCTAAAGGAAAATAAATTAAGGAAGAAGAGTGTGACTCAATTAAAGAATTAACTCAAATAATTAAGGAAATGAGGATTGAGCATGCTAGAACGATAAGTGATATGCAGTCTAGGTTAATTCAGATGGAAAGAAATCAAGTGAAAAATTTTCAAACTAGAAGTAATCCATGGAAAAAAGGGAATCCTCCTACTGAGAAAAGGCCTCTATCCCTTGGAATCTACGAATATGGTGACCCACTCCTTTTGCATACCTTGTCATAATTCCATGATGACGAATCTTATGCTATTGTGAAGAACATCTTAAGTAAAAGGTTTACAACAATTGTAAATCAAGTCAATAAGTTTGGAAAATATTTTCATTTTACTTTAGAAGATTGGATGGAATTTATTGAAAATAACCATAGTGTCAAAAATCTCGAGTCTCTTAGCATGAGAAATGTCAAGGAAAAAGATGAGATTTTACTTGAAGATCAGTCTAACACCAACGAATTTGTTTCGAATATTTCAGAGGCTAATTTGAATTTTGATTTAGGGGAATGGATCTATCATGCAAAAATATATTTGCCTATATGTGAAATGATCAAGAGTCCTATGCAAAAATATATGGTCATAGAAACTGTCAAAGCCCCTCAAGTGGAAGAACCTAAAAATGAGCACCCATCTCCTTCACCTTGTCTACATTGTAGTGGTCATATTGAAATTAATAAAGCTCAAGAAAAGGTCTCTCCTCCCAAGAATCCTCTGGAAGAGCCCGTTGTGATGCAATCTAGCATTGAGAATCATGTTTTCCTTTCTAATTCCATAATCTTTCCAAATAGTGAAGAATAGTCTAAGGAGAAGATATGACACATGGGTTTTGTTGGTACTCGTTCAAATCCAAGTAAAGGGGATGAAATTGTTTTAACATTGCCTTCAATTCATGTATTTAAGTTTTCTTTCTGGTTATACTTCGAAGCTACCAAAAATATACCTGAATATGAAGTGTTAGAAACTATGATCACTACCGAGAGGTGGGGGGTGAATCAGTGGTGATGAACTTTATATAAAGTTTCACCAATTTAAACTTTTGCCACAAGCTCAAATATCCATGCACATACACAACATTAGTTCATCAAAACATATAAGAAACAATAAACTCAAATCATAACAATCATGAGAAATAACCATGAGAAACAAAAGCATGCACACATGAGAACACAAGTATTTCTTGTGGAAACCCTTTTGGAAGAAAACCGTCGTGTTGTTGTTGCACTGCTCAATTCTTTTATTAATATATTGAACAAATTGTACATGGATTAGCTTACACTCATAATTCAGATGGATTGGAAAAATCTACAGTATGCTAGAATCTATCAATTCAAAAATTTGTTTCTCTCACTGATCTATGGACTACCATCCGCTGGAAGATCCCACGACCAACGATCCTCACCCAACTACCATTGGACTATCCCAATCCTATTGGATGGAGAAAAATATTCCTACTATTGAATGTGAACTCTTTGTCTATATTGAAGCCTCCACACCTACACTTCCTCCACGCGAACCATGTTTCACAATATTTCAAATTGGGTTCTCAAGTCACTCAACATGAGAAACCAAACAACTCCATCATTCTGCACATAAAATATGAACTAGAAATCAAACATAGAGGATGGAAATTCTTCACTTCTACTCACACCAACCTACTAATGTCAAAACAAACCACAAGCTACCAATTTTCTGCCACAAACTACACACAAATTTTGAATCTTCTTCCCAACACTATCTCTAATTTCTGCTCACAAATGTCTGATATATCTATGCAAAAGATATGTTAGCATATGTTGCATACTCTACTCACTCACAATGCTCTCAAAATGGCATGCTCACACACTCTCCAAGCAACCAACCAAATAAACTCAATGTCTTCCTCTATTTATCATTTTTCTGAATTGAGACATATAGAAAATGGTACAGGTTATGGATCACCCAAAAATTCTATTCACACACTTCAAATTTGGTTGAGATAGGCTTTTTGATCAAATAAAACACTAACTCCACTAGCCATTTGATATGTTAAAACTTGATCAACTTCTAGAGGCCCCACAAACTTTTCCAACCATAAACTGAAAACTTATGATCAATAACATCGCCATAACACCAAAATTAGCTGAGCAATGTGAGGAATGTAGAAAAAATCTTATGAAAAACCTCAGTCGCTCCCATAACATAGGCTCCATGTGACTGGAATTCCTCAGTCACCTCCATATGCTTGGATCCATGTGACTAGATATTTTCAGTCGCTCCCATGACTCAGCATGCATGCGACTGGGGCTAAGGATGGTCAAATATCAGTCAACTTTGTTCATAATCTGCTTAAACTTCTACCAAAGCTTGGAAAGTCTCTGTAGGACCTATGGAAGTCTCTAGCACCTCTACACACTTCATCAATTCACTGGAATATCACCAACATCATCAAAAGTCAAACTAAGTTGACTAGGATTCCAACCAACAACCAAATTAAACATCTGAGCCATCAAACTTCTCCACAACATCTCTGCCAATAGTATGCATCTCTTGAACATGTCAAACATCCTCCAACACCTGTACAACCATCTCAAGCATCCAAAAACACATGTAGATCCTTTCCAAGACCAAATTATAACATCACCAACATGAGAGACATAATTTGGGACGTGGCGACTAATCAACAAGGCTCCTCAACCCTAACTCCTATAGCAACCACTAACATATGTATGCAAAAACGTGATCAAGGAGATCATCATCATATCTAAGCTAGTCCAAGCTAGTAGACATGCCAAGGACCATCCATCACATCTCCAATCTATTCCAAGCTAGTAGGCATGCCAAGGGCCATCTACACCTAAACCATACAAGCCACTAGTAACCAAACATACAAGTGCATATCCAACACACCTGCAACCCAAACAACCAGGTTAACATCAATGCCAACCAACCAACACATTTGTAACACACGTCAATGACAACATGAAGCTTTTTTGATGGGCCTTGAAATAGCTAAGGACCTCAAAATGAAATCATTAAGTGTGAAAGGGGACTCCAATGTTATCATCAAGTAGTTCAAGGGTATATTCTCATATAAAAGTGATAAACCTAAAAGGTACAAAAATTTGGTATGGGATAATGTTGTCTTTTTTGATGTGTTTGGTCTACAAGTCATACCTAGAGAACAAAATAGTCAAGCAGATCAGCTCGTTTTAGCCACTTATATTGTCCAAATATCTGATAATTTAATAAAGGATAAGAACAAAATGGAAATCATTTTTTAGACCATCTGTCCTGGATAATGTAGAACATTGGCAAGTGTTTGATGATGAGAAACAAATTGTCCATTTTCTTAATCACTTAGATGAGTTTGAAAATTTCCAAGCTTGCTCCAGGGAAGAAGGATCTGATTCTAAAGTTAAAGATGTGATAAACTCCACTTTTGGAAATATGGTGGTGGTGGAACAACTCTTTAAGAAAAATGACGCCACCAAAAGCGGATGATGAAAAGAATATGGGTCCTCGTGAATTTATTGAAGTGAACATTGGTTTTCCTAGTAACCCAAAAATGGTTAAAATTGGTAAAGGGACTTTTGAGGAAGAGAAAGAAAATTTGATTGATCTACTCATTGAGTATCTAGATGTCTTGGCTTTTTCCTACGATGATATCAAAGGTTACAGAAAGGATGTTATTGAACATATTATTCCTTTGAAAGATGAAGATGTTAAACCTTTTAAGCAAAAACTTAGGCAAATCAATCCTAAGTTGGCCCCTCTCGTTTAGAAGGAGTTACAGAAAATGCTTGCTTCTAGTATCATTAGACAAAATCCACATTCCTCCTTGTGGTGAAATCTGGTGATTGTTAGAAAGAAGAATGGTACTATAAAGCTGTGTATTGATTTCCAAAATCTTAGCTTGGCTAGTAAGTAAGATAATTATCCTTTACCTAACATGGAAAATATGCTTCAAAGGATAACTGAGTCTAGTATGATGTCATTATTGGATTCGTTTTCTGGTTAAAATCAAGTCTAGGTTAAGGAAAAATATCACCATAAGACAACCTTCACCACGCCTTGGGGTACCTTTGAATAGCTCAAAATGCCTCTTGGGTTAGCAAATGCAGAGGCTACTTTTTAGAGGGCTATGGATTATGCTTTCAAGGAATTAATTGGAAAAACCATTGAAATTTACCAGGATGATCTCACTATTTTCTCAAAAGATGGCAAAGCTCATACAAAACATCTTAAACAGGTTTTTGACATATGTCGAGAATTTGGCATATCATTAAACCCCGCCAAATCTATTTTTGGGGTAACCGAAGGAAAACTTTTGGGTCACATCATTTCCAAAGATGGTATCAAGATTAACCATGAAAGGGTTGAAGCTATTCAACAATTTCCATTGCCGCATAATCTTAAGTCCCTGTAGTCTTTCCTAGGAAAAAAATTTTCCTTAGGAGATTCATTCCAAACTATGCTAAAATTGCTAAGCATATACAATGTCTTTTAAAGAAGGATGCAAAGTTTGTTTGGAAAGACGGAGGTAAAAAGGGATTTCAAGATATCAAATATGTTATACCTAAAGCCCATGTCGTGGTTAGCCCAAATTATTCAAAGGATGTTATGGTATTTTCATTTGCTTTCAAAAATATTGTAGCAGGTGTCCTATTGCAAAAGAACAAAGATGGCTATGAGCAACCAATAACTTTCATGAAAAAATCCTTGCAGAATTCAGAGTTGAATTGCAAAACTATGGAAAAACAAGCTTATGCATTGGTCAAGTTCCTTAAGCATTTCAGAACTTATGTGGGTTATTCCAATTATCTTCACCTTTGTTTCATGCTATTCTATCAAGGATATATTGAATCAAAATTATTACTTAGGAACTCATGCCAGATGTGTAACCAAATTTCAAGAATATGATCTTGAGACAAGACCAACCAAGCTTGTCAAAGGCCAAGGATTAGCTCAGATGTTGACATAAAGTAATGAGAAAGCATTGGAGCTGGTTTGCTAGAATCAAGTTGTTGAGCCTTCCATCTCCCCCTAGCTTCAGAATTTGGAAAGGGTCGAATAGTATAAGGACATCACTTATTATTTTTCAAATATTACTTGTCCTGATCACATGGTAGCTCATAAAAAGAGGGCTCTCAAATTGAGGGAATCCAAATATTATATATTGAAAGATGGCCTAGGATGGAGAAGTCTAGGTGGGATAATACTTAGGTGTCTAAATGTAAAAGAACATAAGGATCTTATCAATGAGTTCCATGGAGGGTTTTGTGGAAGCCATTTTGCAACAAAAACCACAGCCCACAAGATTTTGCGTGTTGAATATTATTGACCTACCATTTTCTCAATTGTGCATACATTTGTCAGAAATTTCCAAGAGTTCCAATTTTCATCGGAAAGCATAAATTAGCAGCCTTACCTCTTCATCTTGTTATAATAGAAGTCACTTTTCAGCAATGGGGGTTGTATTTCATTGGTAAATTCAATCAGAATTCAAGTAATGACTATTCATAGATTTTCACTACAACATATTACTTCATAAAGTGGGTTGAAGTCATTCTAATAAAGCATGCCATTAAGAAGGTCATCCTGGATTTTATTGAGATTCAAATTATCACCCGATTTGGTGTTCCCACCAAAATCACAACTAACAACGTCAAAGCTTCTTCTTTCTGCTTCAAGTACGACATTATTCTATCACGTTATTAAAATTATTATCCTTAGGGAAATGGTCTTGCAGAATCAAGTAACAAGAATTTGATAACTACCATCAAAAGGATTGTGAGGGATAAAAACCGGTTATGGGATAGTAAGATCAAGTATGCATTATGGGAAGATAAGATCACAAAGAAGAGGGATATCGGGAAAATCCATTTTGAGCTCGTTTACGGTCTGGAATTAAATTTACCTATTCATCTCAAGGTTCTAGCTTATTAGCTTATAAAAAAATTCATAGATGATAAGGATGCAGTACAAATAATAATTGATCATATTATGGAACTTGATGAGGCCCACAAGAATACTTTTGATAATCTAGGTCAGGGACAAGTCAAAATGAAGGAAAATTTTGACAACCTATGGTTTGGGACTTATATTATCAAAGTATCATTAGAGAAAATTCTTTCTACCTAAATAATTTGGAGGATGATCCCATGGAGCTGCGAACAAATAAGTAGATGCTCAAATTATACTACATGGATGACATCTATTGCTATAGGGCAACTTTGTATAGTATATCTAACCCTATGCCATTTATATATGTCATTAGCTAGGTTTTCCTTTTATGCAATTATGTTTCATGTATTTACATTTTAGTTTGTTAGAGTAGATTTTTTTTATTCCAAAATATATTTTATATATGCATGATGATTTCGATTTTGAATGGATATCTATTTGATGGACTTCTGTTTTCTTGGATACAAGATTCTGGATTCTCACGTCACTTCAATGAGACAACATGTACCCATATGGAGCTAGATATTGCACCTACTTTGTTACAAGTTCAAGGAAGTAGTTGTACACATTTTTTTAAGTTTAGAATCATCAGCCAATCAGTTATTATGCCATTGTAAATCCAATTTATGCAAATTTTAATGTAAATGATGTTAGTATAACTCTTAATTATGTAACAACATAGGTAAGCCTATGATTTTTGCAACGAATTTCATCCTAGGAGGTTTTTCATCTCATTGATCTATGTGTGTTTTTAAACACAGATAATCAACAACATTTTTCCCTTCAACTTTACCCCAAACCTGGGGTGGAATTTATTGTCAAAGTCTTAGGTGAGTCCTAATGTTCTTAGTCAAGTCTATTGTAAAATTGATTTGGGAATAATTTAAGCTATCTGGATAAATTATTTTACTACATATCACTTGGTCTAATAGATCATATTATGCCGTAGAATTGGCTAAATTTTTTTAGGGTCTACAGTGAACGGGTATCCCCCCTTTGAGGGTTGAATTTGTAAATTATCTGATGTAAAAAATATTTTGGTGCATGGTCCCTCACAATCAAAAACCATAGTTAAAATATTTGAGGGTGGAAAAATAATTATTCCCCTCAAGTGTTAATTAATTAATTTTTCTAGCAAAAGAAAAATATAATCCTAAGCCAAAAAATTAATTAATTTAGAGTCAAAATTTTATTTCTTGAGAAATTAATTTCTCCAAGTGGAACAAAAAATTCGTGGGTCAAGAAGAATTCAAATTTTGGAGGTCCCCCACCAAGGAAAAAAAGGATTTTTTGAGAAAAATTAAGCCCTTGGACCTTGGTGGTTAAGTTAAAGTCAAAATTTTGACAAAATTAATCCAAAATAATTATTTTTGGATTAATTAAAAATGGTTTTAATGAGAAATTGAAAAATTCCTCAAAAATAAATATTTTCGACGACAGAGATTAAAATTTGATCACAAATTTATTGATGGTTGAGATTATTTTGATGGGGATCAAGCCAACTAGTCATTATTTTCCACTTGGAGGATTTATCTATAAAATAGAAGCCATTTTATTCTCAAGGGATGATGATAGTGACTCTGGTCTAAATGTAATTTTGTAACGCTAGTGTTAAGCCATTGTTCTGCTGGGAATGTTTGAAATTCATAATAAAATACTTTGGGTTTCAGTTCATGGTGTATTTATCTCATTGATCTGTGGTGTGTGCCTCAAGGGCCTAGATCTATCTCTAACCCTTGCATATCTTCTTCATATAGCACTTTATAACTAGACTATATCTTCTTCAAAGATCCCTTGAGTAACTTTATGACGCTAGGCCTAGAGGCCTAACTCTCTGCTGTCATAAAGTTACTCATCACTCATTTCGTAAACATTGGAACATAAGTAACATTAGGGACTTCCTTGCTCACACTCTATTGATAATAATTGTTTCTTATTTTCATGGTTTTATGTATTATTGTGAAGAAGGCTACTAGTATTTATAATTGGAATCTAACATTGTGTTTTCTTGTGAGTGCATGATCTACAAAGCCATAAGTTCATATCTAACAATCTTACTCCCTAAAGCACATTAATATGATCTTGTTAAATGGTTAATAGATCTAAGAGTTCATTGAATGTTGGTATCTAATTGTGTCTTCAGTATTTCTTCTATCCATTTGTGAATGATAATCTCATATTAACATTAAGCTCTAAGTCTTCTTTACTTGAAGGTTTCTAATCTAATTGAGCAATTGGAGTTAAGTAATATTGGCATTTATCTTATTAGTAGCTATTGGATCCCTGCCCTCTCCTCCTAGCCTCCCGCTCCCCCACCCCTTTTGTTTTCCTTTCCTCCTCATCCTTTCGTTTGTTTTTCCTTTTGTCCCTTTCTTCTCTTTTTTTATTATTATTATCATCTAAGATTCTTCTTGTTTCTTTAGTCCTAATCATAAATGGAAGAAATAAAAATAGGCCTTGAGAATAATAAATATAAATAAATAAAATTTATAAATCAGATTAACTAACTACTTGAAAATTATTATAATTTTCCTTTGTCTTTTATTTAGATTCTATTACAATTTTGCTTCATTACCTATATAGAAGGAAAAAAAAAAATTAAAATAAATAAATAAATAATAATAGTATTTATTCATTTATTATTTAATTTTTATTATTATTATTTATTTTTTTTAACTAGAATTAGGTCGAAGATCTAATGAACTAATTAGGTTATTGATTATTAAACTTTTTCCTCATATTATTTATATTATATTATGAAAATTTTAATAAAAAAATTCCATTAATTTAATTAAAACTAACTAATTAATTATTTTAAACTAATGATAAGTCCCTAAATATAGTAAATTATTTATTAAACTAAGAATTAAGTCGTAGAACTAACTAACTAATTAGGTTATTTGATTATTACTCATTTAATATTTCTTCATATTGATCCATACCATAATATTAATATAATCCATTTAAGATTTTAATAAAAAATCCATTTCTTAGTTGAATTAAAACTAACTAATTAATTATTGACTTTTTATTTGTCCCTTTCCACATCTCTTAGTCCGGTTTGGTTACCCTGTCTAATATAGTCGTTTCTTGGTCAAATATAGTCATTAGATAACCTTCTCTATCTATTTATACTACAGCCATGATCTGGTTCTTCAACTTCTCCTGATGATGAACCACACTCGTTGGTTCAAAGCGCGTCAACAAATGAATCATGATGTGATTCACACCGAAAATTATTCTCAAAAATTTTGATATGGATCACAGAAGTTCAAATTCAATAGTTTCTAATTGTTTCAAGTAATCATCATTTTAATCCTATATCATGGGTTAATTGTTGTAAGTGGATATCTTTTGTGAACTCTCTACATTGGTGAATCATTGTGAAGATCATCTTTCTTGTACTTAAGCAATTGTATCTTGTGGGTATTTTCTTGGAACTTGTGATTTTTTCACATATTCTTGTTGATGAAATTGTCTTTTACTTGTTATTGTTAAATACTTGTGTGCATAACTCAAATAATAAATAAGTAATTACAAAAACCTTAAATAATCTCACTGCAAGATCACTAACTCATAATTTTGCATTAAGCATCCTAAGCTAGTATTTCACTTAATAACTTACCTCGAAGCATAAGCTTGGTTGATAAAGAATAGGAAAACCTTTTTCATCTAGTTTGAGGATCCTAGAACCTCTTTAGTGGTTAACATAGTGACCTTGCAGTCATTAGAGCCACAGTGTCTGTAGCACCGAAGGCATCGAATGGTTAGTACCTAAGGGGAGGTATCATTAATCAAGCCTTGGCCTCTTTCTCACAACCTACTCTAGAGACTAGCTTCAAAATAGTTAAGGGGAAGGATACACCTAGAATAGGCATTTAATTAAAAGTAACCAAGGTCCTTACATCACACCTAGTTCTTAGTATTTTCAGAGCATAGAGGATAGTTAAGCATTCAAGCAACAATTTCTCAAACCCTTACTTGGTCTTTAATCGATATAAAGCAATAAATTGACTCCATAAGGCACTAGTCTCACATCTAAATCTAATCTAATCTATAAATATTGCTAAATAAACCAAGTGGCTAGGCCATTCAATCGTGTCTCCTAGACTCATTGGTTGCCAAATTGTCTTTCACTTCATAGGGACTACCTCCCATAGCCTATTGTTGGGAGTCAACTATAATGGAGAGGTCGGGGATCATAGTGACAACCCCCAACTAGAGTCGTTGTCGCACCATGCTTGTAGAATATGAGTGAAAATAGACCCTTTAGACCCTTATATATACCAAGGAGGCCTTATCATTTGAATCATCCAAGAATTATTCATTTATGTGATGTAAAGGGAGGTTTCCCCCTCGAAGTGGCTTATTATCTAGTTGTTGATCTATATTTTCTTATGTTTTTGTGCTATTTTGATCCAGATACATAACAATGATAATAAAAATTAAAAAATTAAATATTTAATCATGAAAATCCAGGTTACTAACACAATCTAGACTTTCCTTTTCATTGGAACACCAAGAAATTGGCTACTGAAAATTCCTAATAAAAAGAACTACCAATTAATTATTAGAATCATCAATATCTTGTAATAAATGTTCAAAATTGTTAGTGATTTTCTATTAGGATCAATTATTAATCTAAAGAGGATACTTATAAATATGAACACATCTCATCATTTATTTTTTAGAAGATTAGTGGCCATTGCATATAAATTTGTACAAAGCATTATATTTTTCAAATTGCAAGGCTTAACACTCTATTTAAAACCTTTAGGAGACTAATTTTTTATCCAAATATGCGATAGCCATTCGATCACCCACTCTAGAAAAGGACATAGTTTAACTATCCATTAAAAAGGAAACAAGTTTTGATTGTCATCCATTTCATAAATAAAGGAGTTATGTTCACACCTATTAATATAACACTAGTTAATCTAAAAGAAAAGTAGTCAAGGATAATATAAAAAGTATGTAATTGAAGACTCAAAGTGTGCAAGTGAAGACCCAAAATATGCAATTAGATACTCTAGGCAAGGAGTGAAGATTATCATCTAACAAGTGAAGAACTAAATACTTTAATGAGGATACTTACAAAGATGAACATGTCTCGTCATTTCTTACTAAAGAGGTTACTTAGAAATATGAACATGTATCATCATGTATTACTAAAGTGGATACTTACAAAGATGAACATGTCTCATCATTTTTTTCAGAAGCTCAGTGGCTATGGTATATAAATTTGTACAAAGCATTATAATTTTCAACTTGCAAGGCTTAACGCTCTATTTGAATTCTTTAAGAGACTAATTTTCGATCCAAATTCAAGGTATCCATTTGATCACCCACTCTATAAAAGGACATTGAGTTTCATTATCCATTCAGAAAGAAACAAGTTTTTATTGCCATCCATTTCATAAGGAGTTTTATTCACATTCAAGGATAATAAAAAAAAATTGCAATTGAAGACTCAAAGTATGCAAGTGAAGACCCAAATTATGTAATCAAAGACTACAGGGAAGAAGTGAAGATTATCAGACAACAAGTGAATAACTAAATACTCTAAAGAAACATGATAGAAGACACCAACAATTATTTATATAGTATCAAGTATGGTAAGAATATTTTTTCAATACTTTGAATTTTGTTAATGATTAAAATTAAAATAAATGTTGATACCTTTTCATTTACCATTTACCATTTTACAAATACCTTAGAAATATTTTCCAATATTTATGTGGTCATTGTTGTCCATATTAATACTTCCAAATCCCAACTTGATAATTTATTTTAACATTTAATTATTATACAAAACCCTTTTGTATCTACATTAGCTATCTATTCTATCAATAATTACTTATTTAACACTGTCATTTCATTATCCCTATAAACATTTACTCTCATAATTACTACAACTTCTCCAATATGCCTCTATCATAGACTTGAAATGAATCTCATTATCTTTCTAAACATTCCCTAAATTGAATCTTAACAAGAGCAACAATGTCTCTATTTCAACCTCATATACTTGGAAACACATGCTTTGTTGTGAATTTTGTACTCTGTCACCTTGACTTTTTCATTTGAAAACACCCCGCCACCTTACTTCTCACTGTAAACAACATGTGCTGGTACATTTTGCGCTAATACATTATCCTCCTCTCTCAAAATTGAAGGTGTTTCTTGATGAGATAAGTTTTTTTTCAAAATTTCCATGGAATACATCTTCATTTTCAGTATATTTACGAATGAGTATTGGTATAGAGGTGTTTAAACTTCAACAAAAGGTTTTTCATACGATTTTTGTAAGTCATTGAGTCATTGTGTGAGAAATTTGAATGGCTTATATAGGGTGTTCCTTAAAGTTCTTATGAAACTTAGCGAAAATCACAAACATAGGGTTTTTTAAAAAAATGTATTTTTCACACAATACATTCTCCCCAAAAAATATTTTAAATGCATTCTCTACAACTCAACATTGACATATTAGAAAATTGGTTACATATGGATATTGATACAAATTTTATATAAATTTGAAAAAACATACATTCTAACAATGGAAATGGTAGTTAAATATGAACCCTTTGAACTTGAAATAACACATTTACACCCAAAGTTCTAACAAATTCTTCAAAATGTAGTATGGCTTGAATTTTTCTCTAAGCTTCAAGGGAACAACATGGAGGCGACAAGAGAATTTGCTCAAACTTTTGATGGGGAGAGTGCACAAGTTGGTAATCTAATTATTCATTTTATGAGCACTTATTGCCTCCAATCATGGGTTTACTTCAATATGGAAAAATATGGTTCAAGACGAATCCCATAAAGATAAGGACCAGACCCCTTTTCTCCATAGATCAAGACGAAAACCTAATTGGGCCACAAGAGTCTCAATAATTTGGTTGAAAAATCCATGGAAATACTTTGTATTTGTCATCCTAATGTACATAACCTGTGAGGGGAGATATAGTGTGATGTTTCTATACCCTATAAGATTGCTTTTGCATCTCATATATGGAAAAAAATTCAATATGCCTCACTATCTATTGAGCAACCAAACAAAGATGGTAAAGTTCATCCAAATGAAGTTTTGAATGAAGAATAAAGCCTTTACCATCATTGAATTATTTAAATGATTCTCTATTATATGTTGCGAAAGATGATATCACTTGGGAACAAATTTTTATTGACAATGGGTTTATGGAGGAGATAAATGAAGAAGATACCATAAGTAAATCTAAAGAAGAGCCACAAGATAACTTTGTACAACAAAGAAAATTAAGGAAGACAATTTCTAGGGGTCAAAGAAATATGGAAATGGAAAAACCAACAAATCAACCATTTCATATCAAATAAGGGTCACTAGAGCTATGACAAAGGAGCTCAATATGCAAGTAAACAATACAATCAACAAGAATAACAACCATGTGCAAATATTATGAAAATGCCAAGAACAAAATTTTCTACCCTTATATCATCAACAATAGAAGTTGATAATGATCAACGAATTTTATATGACTATATTGAATCTTTAAAGGAAGGAGAACCAACCACATTTGTAGAACCAAAATAAGAACACTTTACACTTGCAATGAAATGGAACCATCACCATTTGAAGAGAGGGAATTTTTTTCCTTTACCAACGCTTAGGAACTCCTTAACATTCAAAGGGAAAATATCCTATGTGATTTTCAGAGATAGATATGACTAAGAAGAAAATGAAAATTAGGAGGCTAAAAATAAAGGTCAAAGAGATGAAAGTGTTGGAAAGGTATATTAAAACTCAAAAAGAGATGCTCACCTAGAAAATTATGAACACCATTGAAGAAAATGAATTATTAAAAGAAGAGAGTGAGAGGCTACAAAATGAAAACACACTCATAATAAAGAAATATTACCAATGGTACAAACAAAGACAAGAACTGAAGGCTAAAAATCAAAGTTTGATGGTAAAGTTCTCATCTAGAGATGAAAGAAATCAAAACAAAGAGGATCTACATGTAATGTGGATGTCCTCTTGAGAGTTATAAGGGAATTTTAAAGATAAGAGGAATATGCGTGGAGACATGCAATACCTTCTCGTTTTGGGAGATGTTGGTCCTCAATTTTGCGGTAAAATCCACCTAAATAATCATCATTTCAGCCATATTTACCTTATTTGCCTTCACTTTTGCTTAATTTTTCTTAAATTTTGTCCAATAGATCCAAATAAAACCACAAAATGTATTTACATTTATTTATTTTTATTTTTATCATTTAACAATTTTTGAGTGTTGAAATGTCATTTTTACCAGTTTTTAGAGGTAGTAATTCAATCTAGTAATTTCTGTTTTGTTAAGATATTTGCAAGCAACTTAGAGAAAATTGGGAACATTGGTTTTTTTCTCACATTCACGACATGGATGACTTAGCCTTGGATCCATGAAAATACACACTAACATGTGCAATCAATGCTACCACACAGAGGAAAATCACATTGTCATGATAAGCAAATCCATCCTTTTTTCTATAGTTCGTGACTTGGCATTATTTTGGTTTTCATAGAGGTTGAGTTTGTTGGAGATGAATTCTAAATCAATTATTTAGTTTGCTATGGGGGATTATTAGCATTTTAGTTCATTTTTTCTTTGTATAAATACTCATATAAGTGAAGGCATGGGGATTAAGTTCCTTCATACAACCAAACTTTTAAATAAGCGTTGCACCTATTTTTTTCATTATATATGCAACAACTCTAAGGTCCTACAATCCATATTCTTCCTAGTATATGCAAGTGAAATATTTGATGACTCCCATTTTCTTAACATGTGAACCTTTTCTTTTGTGTACATATTCTAGTTTCCTATGCATTATGTTGTTGGTAAATATATCTTTATTTTCTCCCTAATTTCATATTACATGTGTGTACATTATCCTTTAAAGAAATGATTAGCTTTTTATATTAATATTAATCTGGTTTCAAGGCTAGGACCTTTTACATCATCAATAAGATATTCATCTACTAAGTTCAATTGCATCCAAAAAAAACTATATTTCTTCCTATGACGTCTACCTATTGCACTACCGATATGAGATAGCCTATATATCCTCCAAAAAACTCTTAAAATTACTACATACTTGCAATAAATGGATTAACACAAGAGATAAACTAACCTACACAATCTTCTCCAGATTCAGTGATGAATTCCTCATTTTTCTCTTTTGGTTGCCTCAGATGCAATGGAACAGATTCCTAGACTCCTTCCACCACCTTAAATTTCCTCTGTTGCAGCTCTCCAACCACGTCATGAGGAAACTTCAACTCCATGCCCCTAATCATGACATTTTCTAATTCAATTTTGTCATTCCCACCCAACACTTCCAATTTAGATGGGCGAAGCTCTAGAGTTTAAGAATTTATCTGCATCTTGTCTATCTTGGTCTGCATGAGATCAATTTATTGATTTAAAAGCATTAATTGAGCCTAAACCTTAGAGGTCCCCATTTATCTTTGATTGGTAAGAAATGTCAAAATATATTGCATGGTCATCGTGAAGTAATCCAAGTGCTTTCCAAATTATTCCTTCTTAGAGATGGACAATTGATCCATAATGAAGCCAACTCCACAATCCACCTTGCCTCCATACAATTTTGTGAATACGGCATAAATTGGCAATGGAATTGCGTTAGATGAATGCTTCTTATAGCCAAATATTTCCCCCACCAATTCATTATTTCCTCTCCAAATTCATTGCCATTAACTACCCTGTATAGTCTCAGATTGAAGCATTCGAGCTTTGTATTTAATTCACTGCAAATTCCTCCCATCACCATTACAATTTTGTTCCTCAAACATGCTAGCCTCTCCTTGAAAATGGAAGAAATTATTAGCCTCTCATATTTATTGATGTTATAAATTGACATCCATTTGTCTCTTACTATGAATGTTAGCAGATAATCTTGCCAAGTGTGCACATAGTCATCGATCCCTTCAAAGTGGAGAGGCCACAAAAATGCTAAAGAGATCAGAAATTTTAATTAAAGGCAAGAAGGATACCACTGGTCTGAAAAACATTTAACTCCTCATTTGTTACAACTTAGAGAGTTCAAAACTCTTATACTTCAACGTATACTTTAAATTTTCATGGAAATGGTTTGTACACCCAGTCTAGGTTGTCTTGAACTAGGATCCCTTATTCTAGTTAGGTGCCCTTGTTTGCCAATATATATGATTTTGTTGAGGTGTTGATTGACATGGAAGAACTCAACAATCTCGAATCTTCATATTTGTTGGCTTATTCTTTGTAGGATGAAGGATTGAACCTACTTCGAATTCTTTTTGAGTTTTCTCACCTATTGGATGACAATCATAGAGTCTCCATATACCATTAACTGTCATATTCTTCTTGAAATAGCCAAATATAGCCCTTGCCACAAGGCTAGAAATTCATCTTGATTATTTGTAGAATTCCCCAAGCCATATGCATATTGTATCTCTATTTCTTCATTAGGGCACAAGATAACCCCTCTCACTCCTACCTCCCCTTAGTGTAGAATTTTCTTTTAAAATAAGTCTAACTCTTACTTCTGGGTAATGATTGGAATGGTCTACAGAGTATTGTTGCAAACCTCTTTCATTCATGGGCGTAGAATTAAGACACTACAATCCAATATTCCACTTATTGAGACCCACATGTATGTTTGATTAGCTCACTAAACTTGAGTCCATTTCTTTCCTTTCATTTGATCTAGAATAACTGTTCAATTCAATGCATGAGCGATTACAATTTCTTTCTCAATCAACAATCTCTATAAGTGAAGAGAATATTGTTGTGTTAGCCTTTTGAGGCATGATATCCCACAACCTGGATTTATACCTAAGAAACGTTTGGTAGCCTAAATGGAAAATATTTGTTCTATTTTGTCTTCAAAGTCACATTGGTAGTCTATAACCTTATCTTAGTTTGCAATAGTTCAAGTAGAGTTAGTCTTGATATCAAGTTAAAACTTTTATTGTTTCCACTATAGTGACTTGATATATTTACACCTTCTTTAATCAATATGTTAAGCTTGAATTCCATTCTTAGTTAAAGTTTGAACATATTTTCATTCAATTTTTTTAGTGATTTAATTAGCTTTCATATGTTCTCGATTTTAACTTGAACCTTATTCTTTCCTTAAGCCTTAAATTAACAATCATTACTAGTATTTTAAATCTCATAATTCATTTGAAATTTGATAAGAAATTCATTCTTATTGAAGCTTAATATTTATTAAAGAGGCACATTAGGAAACTAAGCTAATTATTTCACATATGGTAAGTGAGCTTCATCATTTTACATCCCAAATTGATATAATAAATGCCTTAATTTTTTCAATTAAATTAAGCTTGACATTTTTGGCGTTATTGCTAGTGAAACATAACTAGAATTAATTTTTTTAGTTTTATAAAGTTTACTTTGTTTTTGCATTATTTTAATATAAACATTTAGGCCAAGGAGTGAAATTTGTAAGACAAGTGGTAAGAACATGCACATTCACTGTAGTGAGTTTTCAGAAATCAATGACATGTTTCTATGAATAGATTAATTATGCCTAGGAATAGTAAAGGTTGATTTACTAAAGTTAGAAAAGATATTGTAGTTGAAGAAACAACCCCGCTTCCCCCCCCCCACCCACCAACTACTAATTAAACTTTGATAACTTAGGTGGTGAAGGAATCATTGACAATTGTGAAAAAAGAAAGAGAAGGATAGTTACTACCGGAAATATCCACTCAAGAGACTTAATTGATTGTAGAAACATTGAGGGATAGATGGATTCAAATAAGCTCATCTAACAGAACATCAAACACAAACCCTTAGGATTGGCCCAAGTAATTTTGGGTCCTTTGGGAAGAATATATGGCATAACATGAAGAGCCAAAACTCAATATAAATGTTTCTATTACATGAGAACGAGAGAGAGAAATGAGAGAAATAACAGTAGTCATAAATAGAAAGAAGAGAAAGAGAAAGGACAACCTTAGGAGAAAGAGAAAGAAAAACAAAGGTAGATCATGATGAAAGAGGATCCAACATAGAAACAAAAAGAAGAGTTGAGAGAGGAGAAGGATCTAGAGCACAAGAGTCATAAAATGAAGTGACCTTTGGATTTTCCATCCTATATACACCAACAATGTTTGGTACCAAGGTAAAAATAAAAAATATCCACTATATGTATTTCCTAATTTTTATGGTATGTCAATTGAAGATCCTAATGCTTTCATTTTTAAGTTTGACATTTTGTGCCACACTTATGGATACACAAATGATGCATAACAACTTTATTTGTTTCTAGCTACTTTAAAAGGAGCTAATTTAAAATGGTTTGTGGGTTTGGGAGAACATAGTATTATGTACTAAGAAGATATGCGAAATTTTTTTTTAATGATTTTCAACCATATTATAGACCTCGAGACTCTAAGGAGGATATATTTAGGAAGCCTCAACAAGAGGACAAAGGTTTAGAAGACTATTTGAAAATATTTTTCTATAATATTCATAAATATAATCAAAATGCACTAAACCTAGACATCATTTGCAAAAATTTCTTAAAAGGAACTAGAGATGAATATATTGATGTATTTAATCTTATGGTAGTAAGTGATATTTATTACTTTCCTTTTACAAAGAGTCTGAGTTATCTAGGAAGTATTCGAGAGGAAGAGAAAAATATGGCAAAGATGGAAGAGATACTCTGTCTAAAATCGATAAATCAACTGCATGAATTGTTACAAAGGTAGAATTAGGCAATTTATTAGACAATTTTAAAACCAATCTCTTAAGTACACTTGGATAAAAAATAAATACATTAAAAGCAAAGAAGAGACAGGAAGATAAAAATAAAATAATGTTTGATTTTTGTCCTAGGTGTAGGAAAAAACATACATTGAAAAAATGTCCATTAGATTGTAAATAATTGTGTGGCATCTAAGCATAAAAGCATGGAACTGAATATTTTCCAACATTGTTGGACTTGAAAGTAGCCTACAAAGGATAAAATGAAGCAGTGGAATCTTTATACTGTGTTGCACCTAAAAGACCTTGGCAATGAAAAGAAATAACCATGTTTCATGATTCTAGTCAACAATTCCCTTAACAGTATATTAATGAAAATCTTGTATTCCTATCTCTGATAGTTAATGGGTTTCTTCTTCAATGGTAGTGTTAGAGCCTAGATTTTCCTCAGGCTGGAAAGGCAAGGTTCTAGGTCCAGACAAACCACGCTCAGCCTCGTAGCTAGCCCTACGAGAACAGGAGAGGGCTCTCTCCGGGTCAATCTCGGCAAAAGATGATCAATGAGGCCCGAGATGACTAAGATAGAAGCTAATTTTAGGCTAGGTATAAAGTACAAAAGGTTTGATTTAAGTTTTTGGGGGTTTTGTGTTGAAACAGGCAAAGGCAAATTTGGGCTTGGGGATTGAGGCACAGTTTTTACAGAGGTCTGAATGGGGCAAGGAAGGCGATTGTCTTGATGCTTTTAAAGGGAATGAATGGGTAGATCATACTGGTAAGGAGCGAAGGAGAGAAATAAGGTTTCAAGGATTCTCCTTAAACAGGTGAAAACATTGAAAATCAAACAAATTTAAAGGCAGAGCATAACAATCTATGGATTCTACCTTAACACTTCATTTGTTCAATTGCAGAAGATGAGAGAAGGACAATGATACACATAACAAATTACAATTACTGAGAGAATCACACCATCAAAACATAAATCCACATGGATCCCAAACAATGTTGCAAAACCTTGGTCTTTCCTTAGCCAAAAATGCAGAGAAAATATGTACAATGATATGCCAAAGCAATCCCAAGTGTCCAACCCTGAAAATGACTTAGAAAATACATGATATAGACTATCCCAACCCATTCCATTGCCTCTAGGGGTCGAGCTCATCATTCTAGGAGTTGTTTCAACCAATTCTAAACAAGGAACTGAAATCTAGGCAAACCAACAACTTGCCTCTATATGATAGGAAACTAATTCATTCATTAAATTTTCAGTCTTTAGTGAATGAATCATCTAGAACAAGTAAATATGTGCAAAAATTACATCATAGTCCTCAAATTAAATCAATATAGATCAATAATTACATCAAAAAGTCAAACTGGTCAAAGCTGGGTGAAATTCTGAGCTGCTGAGTGAAAAACAGGCCAAAATTCTTTGTGCGCCGCACCAAAATCTGTGTGCGTTGTGCCACTTTGGAGATGATTTTGAGGCACTTCCTGAAGTCCAAATTGATCCCAAGTGTGCTTGCTGGAAAGCCCTACCTGTCTACTTTCCAACCCAAGTGGAATTTCTAGATTTAGATGTCATTTTCCCATCCACAACCTCAATCTCCCAAGACTGCTTTCTGTGTGTCAAAATAGGGGCAGTGAGGTCATTTTTAGGGTGTTTTTGACTCTTTAGGCAACCCAGAACTTGATGAAATCCTTAGGTAATCCATGAGCATACATAAATTTTGATGAAAAATCCAAAAATGTAAAGTTTTCCTCCTGGAGACCTCCCAACTATAAGCGTGCGCCAAGTGGCGCTACGCGTAGGACTGAAAAAACTATTTTTAAAGCCAAAAAATTCAAAATTGACAAACTTTTCTCCAAATTCCTTGAAATTTGGACTGAAGGCATATCATTGAGTATCATTTTCAGCCAAGGAAGCCTTGGCCAAGATTTGGAGCCTATCATGCCTTTGCATCTCCTCAGTACCCTCTTGGCACATGCAGTTCAGTGGCAGAATAATTGTCTTGTTCATATAATGTGTCTGTGTCCGCCGCCCGATGGTGCTGTAATATGTATAACAGGTGTATGTTTTGAAAATGAGAAATAGGTGCTTTTTTTCCTCTTCCAAAGGGAAATGAGGGATTGTGAGGAATATGGGACAGTGGGAAAAGCAGATGATGGAGTTTGTCAAGTGAAGAAATGTGCAAACAGTCACATGACTGTGTTTAGGGAGTTTAATAATGATAGGATTATGAAAGGGAAAGGATCACAAGTGAGAGAGGAGACTTGGCACCAAAATCATCATTTAAAAACACCAATTACAAAACCCTATGGAGCAGATCTTGATATAAATGTAGGGTTTATATTTTCAAACTTCAAATCTTTGAATTCTCCCTCCAAGCAACACCCAACCAAGTTAAATTCAATAGCAAGAAGGCTCAGACTTACTTGGAGCAAAAGACATGGCACTATTGAGTTTTGATGACTGTCGGGATAAACAATAAGCCTGTCGGCTCTGTGCGCCATGACCTCCTCCGATGCGCCGCGCGGCCCTTCAACGCACATTCAAACACAAACTTCCTTCCTTTAACCCTCAAATCAATATCCTTTGACCTCTTGGCATAGCAATGAAAGTTTCAAGCAATGAACATGTCTAATGGAATGATGAGTTTGATCTTTATTGGAAGCCACAATGATTTTTTGTGTTGGTGGTTCTGTGCACCGCGCGGCCTGTGTGCGCCGTTCTAGTGTAATTTAACACTGAGAATTTACGCCCAATGCGCCACGCATGCCATGTGCGTCGCGCACAAACCCAATGCATCGCGCACCCAAACCCTGTTTTTAGTGCTTTTTGCAGGAGACCTTTGGAGGCCTTCTTGGTATCCAAATTGGGCACAGGATAGCTCGTTGGTAGGTCTTTGAGTCTACTTTCCAACCCAATTGGAATTTTTCAATTTCGAGTTCATTTTCTCTGTCAAAAATCAAATCTCCTAAGACTGGTCAAAATGTGCCAAATGAGGCTGCCTCAAGGAAGAGTGTTGTTGCAGTCAAGTTTTGAAGGGCTTCCTCAACTCCAAATTGAGCACATGATATCTCATTGGAAAAATCTTTGTGTTTAGTTATCATTTTACTCATCAAGAAAGTCATTTTGCCAACCAAGCCAGGAGAAAACTTTATTTTCCCAAGGTCACTTCGGAGGTGCATCAATTCTCCCGAGGCAATTGTATTTTTGACATTTCTCTAAAACCATGACACCTATATCGAAAGTGAAGGAGGTTTTTCTTCCTTGGCCTGTTTTGGACACAAACCTCTCTCATTATTCCCAAATTCATCTTTTATTTCTTATAAACATCATTTGAGTAAAACCTACCCTGATGTGTGGAACAAGGATTTGTCGAAATGAAGCGAAATGAAGTAGATAGGGGGCTTCTAAATTCTTGAAGAAATTTTGAGAATTAGGGAGGGATTTTAGGAAGTAGGAGAAAGTGGAATATCAAAAATTGAGTGAGGGGAAGGGGTCCAAAAGGGAAAAACACAGGCCTAGCCTAGAAAATAGGGTTTGTAGCAAGAAACTAGGGTTTGTGCAAAAATGAGTAAATTAGGGGATCTCAGTGATGGGAAGTGTTTAATAACGTACATTAAGGATAGGGGAAGGTGTATGAACATCAGGATACAAGTTTTACTAATGATTTGACCATCCAAGAGAAATTACCTTCAAAACCCTAGGAGAGGGAAATGAACTTTACCGAGGCGCAACTGACGCATGAACAAGGTGTCAAATGACCCAGTGGAACTTGACATGATGATGACAACCCTCTGAATGATGGTACACTCAGCTGAATGGTGACACAAACCGACATTTGGACAACTTTGAAAGGAGTAAAATCAAACCCTAGATCTAATGCCTAGTGACCAAATTTTGCTTGAAGACTCACTGAAATGACAAAATTTGACCTTGACACCTTAAAATCACTTTGTAAGAGCATGGTTGATCACTGGAGGAAGGCTGCAAAGACTGAAACTAACAGGTAGTACCTAAAAAGAATGGGAAATGGTGAGTATATGTAGATTATTAGGAATTAAACAAGGAAACTCTAAAATATAACTTCCCTTTACCTTTTATCAACCAATTCTTGGATACATTAGTTGGAAAGAAGTTATTTTCTTTACTCAATGGATTTAATAGATATACTTTTATTAAAATAGCCTTAGAAGACTATGAAAAAAAATCACATGTCTTTGACGTGGAACATATGCTTATAAAATAGTACCCTTTGAATTATGTAATGCACTTGTGTTGTAGCCACTAAAACACCACCCAAAATTTATGCCTTGTATATCTAAATTTTGGGTCCCCTTGTGCTTTTCAAGGTCTTGATGAGTATCCCTATGGATTGAACTAGTCATATGTATTTATAACCTAGTTATCATCAAGGCTACAAGTGCTTATATTTTCATAAGGCCTAAGCTTGCTTACCTTGCTTTATCCTCATTATTAGGGTTTATGGAATTTTGCATTCATTCATCTAGTAAAGGATGTTTTAACACTACCTCTCCACCTATGTTCATGTATGTTAAAGGAATTAGTTTTTTTTAAGAAGGTGTCGAAGATATAATTATGTGTGCCTTTTCTATGCCTAGCATTTTGGATGAGGCTGCAGTCAAAATAGGAAGCTTATTACCATTAGAAGAAACTCTTAATGGGAAGAAAATTATATTAAGTGAATGAATTTATAAGATCCATCATAAGTCATATGTGGTTCAATGTCGGGGTATTGTTGCAAGGATCGATCTAGCTTCATTCATACATGAGTTCATAGGAAAAAATGAGTTTGGACTCCCCTCCACTTGGAATATTCCTCAGGCTCCTTTTCCTATGATTTCCTAATATTGAACCTCTCCTTTGGCCTACCTATGGTTCCATTACACCATGGAAAGCCTTGCTTTAAACATTTAACTTGTGTTTCCCTGCCTCTGTCACAAGTCAAAATCAAAACTAGCAATTGTAGTCTTCCTAGCATTCGAAAGTGTGATTTGTGACTAACTTTGAGCATCTTACCCTATTTTGTCACAAATCACATTTCTAGTTCATAGTGACTTGTGATTGCCATCTAAAATTTCATAATCCAGACCCCAATTTTCAACTGAGACCCCCTCATACCCCAGTATCCCCTTTCGTCTTAGTAACCACAAACCTAATATATTCATCTAACTCATCCCTAAATACTTATATCTTTAACACACATTTCTTCTCATTTTCTCTGCTTTTAGCCATGAAATATTTCTCTTTGACATATCCTTTGATTTTCTAAACTGTATTATTGCAGAGGCGCCCTATCTTTTCTCAAATTCATGGTCCTAGCTATTTTCTCTTGAAATCTCGCCCATCCCTCCGCATACAAAAAATATTTCCATGAATTTAACCCACATTTAAGCATTTTGATTCCCCAACTCCATGAAATCGTACTCATACAAATTGTGGATGAAATCATATAAATGTGTTGGGTGGAATCACATAAGTTATTTGATCACATTCATATAAATTGATGGGTGAAATCATATGGTGTATGAACTCATTTGAGGATAAGAGTGTGTGTGTGTGCTGTGGTTGAATCTGTATGATGGATTGGTTGAGACCACTGCAAAGTGTTTTTGAATCCTATTCATCCCATTCGACCCTATGATTCACATGCAAAGGAGACCTCTTCTCCCAAAAGTGAAAATTGTGGTTCTAGATTTTTCTCAAAGCTATTGTGGTTTGAAGGCATGATTGGAACACTTCCTTTGGTTGAAAATCACAATTACAAGCTCCATTTCCATTACAAATTAGATATGCAACTAGAGAAAGGATTTTCTCCTTAAGTCATCGCCTTTAAGAATTAGATTTGCGACTGGCATGGGAGACTTATATTCCAGTAATAGATCACACCCATTGTTTGTGTGGCATTGGAATTTAAAAATGTGACCAACCTAGAACTAGAAATCTGTGACTTGCTCAAAATTCTAATTTGCGACTAGATTTTGGGTTGAATTTGTGACTAAAACAAATTCCAACACTACCATCTGAACATGTGAATCATACTAGAATTTAGATTTTTTATTTACATTGTAAACTAAAATTATGACTTGCACTATACTTTGAATTTGTGACCTATGATAAAGTATAAATATAACATACAACTTAATTCACCAAATTGTGGCTTCTTGCCTTCAAGCAATCTGTTGGAACCTGGAATGTTTATGGATAGTGCATAGTGGGCTCTAAAGTTATCTCATAAAAAACAAAGGTTCTTCTCATAATGGATGAGATCCAAATTCAAATAAATGATTTACATTCTAAAGATAGTTCTTCATATCAAATATATATAGATATTGCAATCCTTAATGGTAACTGTGACAATGTTGGAGGTTCTCACTGTAAAATGGATGAAAATCATTTTCACATGTTGAAAAGACTAGAGGTTCATATTTTGTCCAAGTTTTTGAAGATGAGTCTATTCCAAATACAATAGAAGGAAGTAGAAGGATTGGTTTTTAAATATGTGGGAAGTAAATATTATTATAAAACTCAAACAATGGAGTTTGATGGACTTCATCTTGAAACAAAGAAGTTTTATATTTACAATCCTAGCTTCTCTGGGGCACAAAAGTTATGCTTCAAATGTGATTAGTGGTGCATCACAAGTATATCAACTTCTTCCAATGTTAACTCTTCATGATAGTAATAGGTCCAGAATTTTATGTGTTTGATGGGATAATATTAGTCTCTTGAATATTTGAAAAGGATCGAATTACCCCCAAGAAAATCTCAAGCTCCTTTTAGGGCGCCTTCCATAGACAAATCCAAGGATATGGGAACTTTAGTTATGGAACATTAGTTCCAAACACTTACTAAAAATAGTGGATATATAACAATATGTTAATGTATGAATTATCTTATGCATTTGCAGAGGATGGTTCTAGAAATTTCAATTGCAAAGATGCAAATTTTTCCTAGTTGTGCAAACTAAAAAATATCTCGATGTACCTTCAGCGTCATGCAATGGAATAGTAGAGGTTTCCAAGTCTGATGAGAAAACCATCAATGGAAAAATATCAAAGAAAACATCCAATTGTGGTTTGAATAGTCCATTTGTTGTTGTAGAAAATGCATTAAGTGATGAATAACATGGAAAAATGTTAGTTCTCTTACACAAGGAAAATACAAATCCACTTGTATGTCAGGTGTTGAAGGTTTTGCCAATTAAATTGAGAAAATATAGAAGGTGAGAATAATGAAGTTTTAAAATCTTCACAACAAAATATTTACATCAGAATGAAGCCAACAAGAACACCACTATGCCATGTATTACAAATTTTGAATGAAATTACAAAAGTGGAAGAGGAGGCACTTGTTAGTGTGATCAACAATTATCATCTTGACATTAAATATAGAAACTTGGAACAAGTTATTGAGATATGCATGTGTTTAGCAATGATCAATTTCTTGAAATATGAAATGGATATGAACATCCCTCCCCATACTCTAGGAAGCTCAAAAATTGGGTAGAGAAAATAACTAGAAGTTGTTAATCATGGAAAAACAACCAAAGAAAGGAAGGAAAAGCATATAGAATTAGGCAATGCATTTCACCAGCAGACAATGGCACCTAGGGATTCTAGAACCTTTGAATCTAAGCTGGCAGAGGTAAAAGGATTGGCACAAAGGGTCAATGGATGAGTGTTGTGTAAAGATGATAATCCTTTGAACCTTAATACATCACAATCAACCAAATCATGACCTACAATGTTAGTTTGGTGTTGATTCATGGAGGTGTTGTACAAAAATAGTTGGCATGTTAATTCAATGGATATGCAAGGTAGCACTATGAAACTATGCATGTTTTTACACCATGAATGAAACTTACTGGTTGCTAGCGTTGGTTAATAGTCAATGCAACAAAAAAATTGATAGGTTTCGTAAAAGCTTCCATGGTCATCTCAATGTTTTCAACAACAGTCTTGTCTCTCCAAATATAGTAAAAATTTGGTCCAAAGCATGTGTGGATGCCTCGTAACTTTCCTTTTGTTGTAAATATCACTTTGTCATATTATGAAAATGGTGAAATCATGTAAAATTCATTAGACATTAGAGAGTAAAGAAGAAGATCAAGGGTCATGAGGGTAGGTGAAAGGTAACCTCATTTCTATAAATACACCCGCATGCCTCATTTGTAAGGGACTTTAGAATTGGAGCTAGGATAGAATTAGATAGATGTGTTGTGCTTAAGGAGCTAGAGGCAGTCAACTCTTCGAAGATAATAGGGTGAGTGGTAGTGAGGCTAGGGTTTTGTCTTGCAAATGGTATGAGCAACCCATGTTCCACTAATGGGATTTGATAGACTTGCTTGACATGTACATTGAATTTGCAACATGAATAACAACATTGATTACCATGCATCTTCATAGTGTATGTATTAGCTATCTGATATTTCCATTTTGTTTGTACATGTGCTTTCATGTAGGCGATATGTTTATGAATGAATTCGTAGTTGTTGCACCTGTGTTTGCTTTCAAATCACTTCTCTTTTATTCAATTTTAATGCTAGTAATTTATTGTGAACTATTTTGCAGCTAGCCTGTAACACTTTCTTGGTTGTATGGCTTAGATAGTTTTGGCTAACAAACTCGTCTTTGAGAGGTACTTCTTATTATTTTGTTGCATTATTCTTGTACATTGATTTGTGAGTTTGTCAACCATGGGCTAATATCATCCCTATTCTTTGGGCATTTCTTTCGTGTCCTCACACTAACATTTACACATTTTGCAACCAACAAAAAAACATTAATGGTGGAAATTGGGTCCAGATACTAGATGGGGCTCCTATCCTAAACGACGTGAGGGCTAATTGGGATTTCACATCGAGAAGATGCCCTAACTATTGGCGGGACATTTTTCGCCATCAATAGATTTGGCACTAGGAGGGCCACATGACAAATATAGCCTGTGGAGCTCCTATATTAACATCATGTCTTCAAATAGCTATGTCCCAAATATTTATCCTGGATTGTTTTTCTAAAAGTTTGAATCTTTTAATCCCCATGGAAATAGTTCATCACTTGTAAGTTTGATGGCGAGGGTGAAATCTCTGTACTAGAACATACACTTCAATTTCTTCAAACCTGTCTTTCTAATGAAGTATATTGTCAAGATGTCACATGCAGACTTTTCACCCGTACACTTGAATGTCGAGTTAAATAATGGCACAAAACCTTACCAAATACATCCATCCATTAAGTTTGAGTTGTTCATCAAAGAGCTTCATTGTGCTTTTGACAAGTACATTTGAAAAAGTTTGTTTAAAAAGATCAATGAGCTTAGATGGAAACCACAAGAATCATTTAAATATTTTGTTGATAGGTTTGTCCCTCTTTGTTATCAATTTCATGAGAGAGATGTGGATTGGATGTACTTGGATGAAAATTTTCGACGATTGGTTTGCCTTTCTTTGCAACAATTTGAATATGAATTAATGTTGATTTTGGTAATCTGCAAGTTACAAATAAGCCAGATCTTATCCCGAATTTTATCTTGCCAACTTTTGTGAGTCACGAAGAGTCTCAAGCCTTTAAGGAGGAAGTTTTCGCTTGTGAAATTCCTCATCCTCCTTCAGCTTCATCACCTAATGAAATTTTTTCCATTAATAATTTAGGTAATGAAGAGAGTTTGCAGGAGAGGAACCAAGTTTTCCTGCTTTCGAAGCTCCCATAAATCTCATTGAAATAGGACAACCTGAAAATCGAGTTGGTAAAAAATATCTTCCTATCGATGAGATCCAACTTAATCTTGTTAAAAATATTCTAGGATCGATTCATGAATCCTCTCTGTAACAACCCTTGTGAAAATTCCATGTACAAATATATAAATACCACGGATGATGGGACATGTACTCCAAGTTGAATGGTGGGTAGGACATCCTAGTGGGTGTTCATTTGGTTGTTTATGGTTAAGGAAATTGGAAATGGTAATGGCTAAGGCATTAAAGAGAAAAAAAGGAATTTTGACACATTTATTTATGAAAATAATGGAAAATATGAGAAAAAGGAGGTGAAGGTGACAGGTTGGATGTGAGGAGGAAATGAAGGAAAATTATGGAAATTAGGAGAAAAAGGAGGTGAAAGATCACAGATTGCATGTGAGGAGGAAAATGAAGGAAAATAATGGAAAATGAAGAAAATAGACGCCTCATTCATAAAAAGGCTTCTGAGTATCAGTTGGCAAGCTTCTTCCTTTTAGAGTGAAGACTTGGTCAGTTTAGCTTTGGAGCTCTCTCATTATTCTCTCTCTCTCTCTCATACTCTTGGATACTTAGAGTTTTCTTGGAACACTCTTGGAGGGTGTGGCATACTTGGATTCTTGGAGAAAAAAGGCAAAGGAAGAGCATGAAAGCGCAATAAGGCATCAACATCAACAACTACATCAGATTTGCTTGCAAGTATCGAGTTGCACGTGTGCTTTATTCACTAGTTTTGGCATGCATGGCACATGCATGTGTTTTCATGGTTGTGATCTATCATGGGCATGGAGGATTTCCTAGCCTTGTTATTTCCTGGATAGCCCTAGTGATTATGGGTTTACTTTCATTCCTTTATTTTTTTTGGTTCTCATGTTTCCTTAGCTTGGGTTGAGTTATTAGTCTTGGAAGCCCTAGTTGGACAAACGCTCTAGAAGCCCTGTAACAGCTTGGGTTGAGTTACTAGTCCTGGAAGCCTTTTTTGAACAAACGCTCTAGAAGTCTTGTAACAGCTTGGGTTGAGTTACTAGTTCTAGAAGCCCTAGTTGGACAAACGCTCTTGAAGCCCTTGGTGGGTTGAGTTACTAGTCTGTTGAGGCCTCGAAAATCGCTGCAACAACATTGGGGGATAACCACCCGGTCCGGACCTTAGTACAACTCCTTCTCCGTTTGGGATGGTGGCTCCGACTGGAGATAACGGGACCAGTTTCCCGATAATAAATAAAAGGGATGGATAGGTGATGAATATTTTTCTTTTGGTGATAGGTGACTAGCTTATTCTATTGACAAAAATAGGGAAACTAATACTAATCCCAGGAACAACTTATGCATTCGGAATGCAGCGTTAAATAATCTTTATCTATCTAACAGGCATATAGATGACTCTGTAAAATAAATATGAGATATTCAATCATTCAAAGATTACTTCATATGAATAGTCACAATGAAGCGATAAATACAAATTACTGCATTCACTGTTTATATCATCGATACATATATACGATTGAAAGAGAAGCATGCTATAGACAACCAATAGTGGAATGCATAAAGGATGCTGCGAAAAGCACATATATATATATAAGCGATAATAGCAAGAGCGATTTAAACAACAATTCATATAAAAGGAATGAGTACATACGCAGATAATAGTACCATGTAAGCTGCCGATCAATCCGAAATATCAATCGCTATTCAAAATTCCTTCTTCAATACAGAAATGCTTTTAAACAAAGACAGTAGTGCATATTTGCATAAAAACCTTCCACATCAAATTCAGAATAATTGGTCCAGTTTCATAAAAGAATATCCATGAAGTACAATAGTGCAACTTCAGGGTTTAAGTCATATACAAAACTTTACGACCCTTTCTAACTGCATGAAAGGGTCTATAAATACTACTAAGCTAAAAAATCTATGAAACAAAATCCTAATAAATTGGCATCAGTAAATGCGATCTATCTCCTTGGGGCGATCTGGCAGTCGGTGATGTGAATCATGACTCAGGTTGTTTGCCTTTAAACCTGAGCTGGCTTATCGCAAGCATCGGCTCCACTTCTGGCGGTCTGTTGAGGCACAAGCTGAATTGGGCAGCAAAGGTGGCATCCTGAATGTCGGGTATGATATACCCGACAGCATCTGTGAGGCATTTTAAGGCGGCTCTTTGGCTGTATGGCTTCACTAAGAAGAACCAATAAGCATCCCATGTTAAACTGTTGATTCCAGCGATTAATCTTTCGTTTTTCTCCAGCTCCGGGTAGCATGAATGCACCAACATCTTTGTCACTGTTAATTGACCTGGAGTGCATTGGGAAATCATATTAGACAAATAAAGCGTATTATTTACTAATTCAACCAAATTGCTAGTGGTTGATTTGCATCTGAAAATTGCTCTTTCTGCCTTCATTAACTGTGATTGCCATTCTGTGAATAATATTTCTTTGTGTGATTCCAGAATTCTTAGTAGATTGGTCGCCTGGCCTTGATCGGAATCTTGCCATTCTATAAAACTTGTCAGTGTTTCTTCGGCCTGATCTAAATCGGTCCTTGCCTTTTCTACCTTTTCACTTATGGATGCTACTAACTCACATAATGGTTCTGCTTGTATAATCTGCTGACATAGGAGCTTAACTTGATTAATCAATGCCTTATTCAACTGAAGCGCTTCTGCTTTGAATTCATCTACCTGAGGGAGCCTTTTCATTTGTTCAATTTGAGTTGACATTGAGCGATTTGCTCATCTTTAGCTTTTATTGTTCCCTCAGTCGATATTCTTAATTGCTCCAACACTGTCGATAACTCCTTTTTCCCTTGGATTGCGCTCTCATCAATCCTCTGCTTTTCCTCTTGTAATTGCTTAGTCAGCTGATGATTGCTTTGCTGCTGCACTAGCAATTCCTGCTCCGCCTGCTCTACTTTCTGTTGAACTTCCGATAATTTCGCTTGTAGCGAAGAGATGTCTTGATCCTTCGCTTTCAATAAACTGCTCACCTCCGATGCTTTATCAATGGTCGCCGCCGAATATGCTCTAGCGTATTGCGAATAGCTTGGTTAAGTCATCGGAGGGGTTGAATTCCTCTTTCCACACAACATTGCCCGTCACTGTTAATTCAGGGAATAGAGAAGGTTGATCAGCCCTTCTCCTTTTCCTCTGTCGCCTTACAACAGCTTTATGCTTAGGGATATAAAATACATCCAAAGGGGGAATCTCTTCAATTTGAAAAATAATTTCGCCCGATGGATCTTTAGGAATTATTTATGTTTCTTTTGATTTGGGTAGGTCGCTAGTTTCGCCCGAAACCGGTTTTCGATGTCGCTTCCTGTGTGTCGCCTTCTTTAGAAACCTCATCATCTCTTGAGCACTCTAGGTTGCCGATGATTGAATTGAATTTCTTCCATTGCTGGAGCAAATTCGGATCAACTAGTGTATCATCATTAATTTTAGAGCTGCTCCCTTCTTGGGCTTTTGCCTGGGTTTCTCCCTGTTGCTGCACATTTTCCTGGGTTTCTTCCTGCCTCTGATTATGCACTTCCTCCTGTTGTTTTGATGTAGTAGGAGGTGGCGTATTACTTCGTTGATCAGGCTCGCTTGATTTTGTCGTCGTCGGAATAGTCGCTAATAGGTCTAGAGGCAGAGTTTGCAACCTCTGTTCTCTAATTCTGTTAAATTCGACTAGCCCTTCATCATTGTATACATTTCTGGCAAGCGACTTAACTTGATACAGTGATTCAACCGATGCAAACAAATCCTCGAATCTGTCTTCTTTGTGCTCGACCTTGGCCAATTTTGCCTGGTCGAGCGCATTGTAAGCGATTTTCCTTGGATCATACTGCCTGCTTGGCAGAGTAGCCAGAGTGAGCGAATTTATCTTCCCATCTTCCTTCTCTGCATGTTTGATATCATGTAGGGTATAAATTCCAATTCGTAAGGGAAAAGAGGGCCAAACATGCTTTTTCGCTTTCTTCAGGGTCTGAGTAACCCCATCCGCATTGATTTGATAAGCTACTTCCCTGGCAAGTAACTTATCAGGGATGTAAAGTGGGAGCACATGGGGCCTGGCCTGACTGCCAAAAACTCTGATGTAGGTGAATTTCTCCTCTCCAAACCAACTTGCTACTGCAGTTAAATCTACCCCTGCTTGTTTAGAAATCTTCGGGGCAGGCTTATCAAAAATGGAGTAATGAATTGGCAACATGAAACCGTTGCAGATTTGATAAAGGTGGTGCTTATAGTTGGTCTTCCACAACTTTTGATGATATATGTGAATGGGTGTGTGGTCTTGCGACATCCACCTCCAACCGAGCATAGGAAACTCAGAGTTAAAACATAATACATCCAACACATAAGCGCTGTAATAAAATGGCGGAATGAACCTCTCTGTGACGCGAGAGTTAAACTTGAAATCGAGAATGGCCTTGGCTAACTTGTCGAATAATATATCCGCCCAATCCATAAACTCGCCACTACATGCCGCCTCCATTAAGGGGACCATTTCTATGGTAAAATTGGCGAAGTCATGCAATCCCCATAGCCTACACAACATAATTCCAGCATAGCAGTAGGAGAACATAGGGAGTCGACTGAGTACTTACCCGAGGATTCATGCTTGTGTTTTGCTGGATTTTGTCTCCAGCCTCGAATTGGTTCGGACTCGGTCTCGTTCTCTGCTCAAAATTTCTCCAGAAATGTCGTATTATATTTTTCTCTTCTGCTGGTAGGTGATACATTTGCCTTAGATCTGCGGCTCGAAAAGAACCGAAAATCCTCCCATCTCCAGTGGTAAACATTCTGTTGGTAATTGGAATCTCTTGGATTGCCCACCTTACCACATCCGTATATGGGAGAATTTTCTCTCGGGCCTCTATTCTGTGCAGAAAGGAGTTAGCCAAGTATTTTAAATTAGCCTCAGATTTGCTGGTACTATCGCATGAGACTTCTATCCTGGTCACCTTCGGCTCTTCGGCTTCAATCAAATTATATGTTCCTTGCCAAGTGGCCCTGGTAAGTCCCAGGCATGTTGTATCTGATATAAGCCCTTTCTTTTTACCGCTTGAATCAACAACAGCTTGCCCTGCGGCTGGCGAAGCAGTAGGCATTGTAGTCTTTTTGGACTTCTTTCCCATTCCACTCAATTCTGTCTCTGTGGAGGAATCCTGCACAGAGCGAAAGATAGGCGTAACACAGGCAACAATAACATGAATTGAACAGAGTGAGGTATATATATTTGGATGCATTCATAGCGATCAATTGACTTAAGACGGCTTTCGGATCAAATCTGTGAATAGATCGCAAGCTTGATGTTTTCATTAAATGGTCGTTAAGGCCTTCCAATCTCATTAATACCAGTTGCTTCGGTTAATGGCCGAATGATTTATTTGAAGCATGCTTTGGGTGATTTGGCAGTTGAATGCGGATGAGCGGCTTTTCAAAAGATATTGTCTTAATTACGAATAAATCATATTAAACTGCCTTTATGACTTTTACTTTGAAAACCGTGCCTTTTACCCTTTTCGCAATCGGGCATCGCGGAAATCCTAAGTTATTTCTTTGGTTTCATTTGGAATCCCCGATCGCCGATAGCGATATCGCATCGCGTCGAGAGTAGCGATTAGGGCCGTTTAGAATGAGGGCATGGTGAGTTGCCGATCGTCGATAGTGATATCGCATCGCATCGGAACAAGAGAAAGCTTATTTGCCTTAAACATTATCGCTGATTGCCGATTGCTGATTTTGCATCGCATCGGAACAAGGGGATGTTATTTGTGTTACTTTATGCTTTGCCGATATCTGATAGCGATTTCGCATCGGCGAAAATCAAGATGTCCCTTAAGTTGGTTCTCTTTGTCATTGCGATATGCGATCTTGCGATCGCTTTATCGCAATGATAAAGATAAATCGTTTTACTTTGGGGTTTTTGATTGGTTTTATTGAAAAGGCCTTTTAATAATGTTTTCTTTTATTCGGGCCTTTTTGAAATAGAACTTTAAATTGATACCAATTTAAAACAAAAATTAAAAAGGGACCCATTTCACATTATAGTTTTGGAATAGTAATGATATGAAATGGGGGGTTGTTGTATGGCACAACATAGTCCTGTAAGACTTGGTTGGAAAAATGCTTTAGAAGCCCTGTATAAGTTGTGGGCTGAGTTACTAGTTCTGGAAGCCTTGGTTGGACAAACGCTCTGGAAGCCCCGTATAAGTTGTGGGTTGAGTTACTATTTTTGGAAGCCTTGGTTGGAAAAACACTCTAGAATCCCTAGAAGGATTGGATGGATACCAATCTAATGATGGTTTTTGGTGATGTCTGATCGTGAGGTGGAATCACTGTTTGATAGGTTGAGGTGGGTGGCCTTTAGAAGCCCTGGATGAGTTTTGATTGACATGTTCTATGAGATCCCACGTTCATTCTTGGAATATGGCACGAGGGTGATTGGTTGAAGAGAGAATTAGCTCAGCCAATCTATGGTTGGATGGAACGTGATAGTCCCATCTCCGGTTGGTTCATTGCATTTATTAATGAAAAAATTCATTCCCTTGATTTTCATGTGCAAATGTACTGATGTATATATGGACTTTGATGCCTGCTATTTTTATTGTATTTCTGTTCCTATTATGTTTTTTTATATGTACATTTACCCCAGAGGTTGTTACATAGTGGTATCAGAGCATGGTTCAAACACTGGGACTGGATGGGCTCTATCATAGGTGAAATGAAGAACAAAGGTTAAATTTTAGACCTTTCTGTCATATCCATTATAACTTTTCTTCTATGAAATATTAGAAGTTGAAAATTTGTCCATATTGAAGGTAAATCCCACTGATAATGTGGTAAAAATTTTAGATATTGGTTCACAATACTTTAGGAATTATGATCTAAGGAAGATGACCTTCCTGAATGCACCTTTGAACAGGTCATGTTGGAATTTCTGAAATAACTCATCTTCTGTAGACTTTCAGAAGCTAAAAAAATTTCTAGATTGAGGGGAAATACAACGGATTATGTGGTGGAAATTTCAGATATTGGATCGCAATATTTTAGGAGATGCGAGTAGAGGAAGTCGAGCCTTCTGAGGGCTCCTAAAATCAGGACTCAAACAGGTCACGCTAACATTAAATTTGTTATAACTTTTCTTCTGGGCATTCTCGGGAGCTGAAATTTTTTCCACAATGAAGGGAAATCCCACTAATATTGTGAAAAAAATTTCAGACATTTATTCTCTATATTTTATGAGATATGGCCAGTGGAAGTCTAGATTTATGGATACTCCTAGAATTGTGCACCAAATATGTTTGTGTTGGTATTTTTGTTATAACTTTTCATCTATGAAATCTCAGAAGTTGAAACTTAAATCATAGTGACGGACAATATCACTAATCATATGGTTTAGTTTCCATAACTTGTACTACTACAGTTTAGGATATATGCATTGAAGCATTCACTATATTAGTTTGCGTGCAAAGTGTTTGATGAAATGCTTAAATGGTTCAATGATTAGTTGCATACAATTTGTTTGATAAAATGCCCCAATGAGTATGTTGTTTATGGTTGGGGATAGTATTTATGTGTAATAGTATTATTGTAATTGATATATGCTTACTTGTATGCAAATAGTTTGCTATATTAGTTTGCATGTAAAGTGTTTGAAGAAATGCTTACATGCAAATGTAATAATATAGTAGTTGTTTGAAGAAAATGTAAAAGTATGGTAATTGTTTGAAGAAAATGTTTTTTTTTTTGATGGGATAATATTGTAGTATGATAATATGGATGTAGCTAATCTATGCCTATTTTCATGCAAATAATTTAAAGAGTTGCATGTAGGGAATTTTAAAGGTTGCATGCAAGGAATTTGAAAATTTGCATGTAAGGAAATGGAAAAGTGGCATGTTTTTATTTATTATGTTACAAATGGAATAAGTGCAATGTTTTGACTTAATCTCATACAAAATGTATGAGAAATGAAAATCAATTTCTTTTCAAGTGTGGTTAAGTTTAGTAGAGCTTTGGACATTGGAGATCGGGCCATTATAGTAGCTTCCTCCTTCTACCATAGTGTGGAACATGGATAGTAAGGGGGTATGCTTATAGGTTGTTAGTATTGGTGAATGTTGATTTAAAATTAATAGACACAATGTCGTAATTTTTGGAAAATGTGACTAATTTTGTATGAATTATATGTCGCTTACATGTTGATTTCATGATACCTACTTACACCCTTGTATGTTAGGTTCCATTTTTGAATATTTTGATTAAATGTATTTTGATCACATGTATCACACTTGTAGGTTGATTACAAGAATTGATCGCTTATGTTTGACTACATGCATTTATCCATAGATGTAGTTGATTTGGCATTGCTTATGCATATTGTTGGTTGCATGTGGCAATGTTCACAATGGAGTAATGGTTGTTGTTATGCATGTATGGTCGTGGCTATGATTATGCATGTATACTAGTTCAAACATGCCTTGTGAAGTCACTTTATGCAATTTAGGTCATCATGATGTTATTAGTTGTTATGATGCTAATGAGCTAGTTGAGATAGAGCAAGGGATGCAGATCATCATAATGAGGTTGCAGCAATAGATTTTGGATAAGAGAAGATCGTCATACATGTAGTATATGTTTGGCATGCATGCATGTAAGTTAAGGATTATTATATGCATTAGGGTTATATACATTAGGTTTATGAATATGTATTTGATGTTATGGTTACATTCATGATAGATGTTAGATGATTAGTGTGGTTATATGCACATGTTTTAGATAGTCAAGAATGATGGTAACATGTAGTTGTATGCATTGCTATTGTTGTTTTATATTAGATAACCTGATGATTATGTTGTATGTTGCTGATGAGTATGATATATAGCGTATTGTTGTTATATGATATTAACTTGATGATTATGGTCCTTTCATTGAGATATTGATGTTATAATTCGGATTGGTCATATGTGTGATGGTTATGTTCATTGCCTTGAAGATCTTGATGTTATATGTATTTTGTTAACCTGGTTTGACCTGTGCAGATGGTTATGGTTGTGATATTCAGGTATGAACCAACATATTTGTGAGATGGTGTCATACTAATATAGATTGACTTTGCATATGTGTATGATTTTATGATGTGAACATGTTAGTTAGATATTGTTATGGATATCATGATATTATGAGTGCTTGAGTTGATGTGTTGTAAATTTATATCATGCTAACTAGATTGATTGTGCAGACAAGATCACCTCCCCTAAGATACATTAAGGTATCAATTTCTTATGTCATATATTTGGTGCTTGATTGTTGATTATATCATATAGTTGATTTACTTAACATGGTATGAATGTTTGATGGATTGCATAATACAAGTATGTGTTCAAATGATCTTGTTTTAAGATGATTGTACTAAAATATATGTGTTGAGATAGTTGATATGTACTTGAGTATAGTAGGTGATAGTTGTAATACTATGACTGATGACTATGAGTTGAATATGGATTATGACATGATTGTTAGTATTGGTAACAATTGATTTTGTTAGAAAATTATATATTACGGAGCAATTGAACACATAAAATATTGCAGAAATATAAACACATAAAACACATAAAACAAGAGAGACATAGATATATGTGGTTCACAGTTTAGGCTACATCCACGGAGAAACAGCGAGTCCTTCTTTTATTATATTATCCAACAAACTAAAGAGATACAACCTACAGCAAATCCACTGTAACACCCTCTTCGCTCTCAATCTCCTCTCTCTTCTTCACTCAGAATACAGATCTACATAGATGCAATACAATTCCCTCATATATAGTGAGGGGTTTCCTTCTAGGGAAAAAACCCTAAATTAAACATAATTTCTACCATCAGATCTCTGCCTAATGAACGGCCCGGATTTACTAGAAATTACTATACTTTTACAAGGCAATTTTACATCTATTCTTAGCTTCGGGGGTGCTACCCCCGAAACCCCCCGCCAGGGGGGGGCTCCCCAAAGGTCATAAC
>APFE030322470.1:47996-92732 GCA_000404065.3 Pinus taeda
TTTAGGACAGTGCATCTAGTGTGTGCTCTCTGCTCTATGTTGAAAGAATCCCACTTCTCTTTCCTTAGTAGCTAGGATTCTCATTGCACAAAGAAGATTAAACGATTGTTTATCATATTAGATTGCATTTTAGGAATTGTATATCTACATCACGCGGTGAACCTGAAAGGAAAACTTCTTAAGAAAGATCAACTGTAAAATAAATTCAATGAACATAAAAACGCTTTCGAACCTAACGCACAACATTTAGAAGTATAGGCTAGAGACGTATTCTGGTGTCATAAAGCCTGGTAACTATCGCTTTCATTGCAGGTTGGGTGATTCCTCCTCTTTGGGACGACAAGTGCCAGTAAGGACTTGTGCTCCCACGTACCGTCGAGTATATATTGGGAGACTACAATAAGCTATATCCTTTATCCTTAGGAAGCCGTGTCCACCGCCCTATTGATCGCAATGTACTGAACACAGCATTCGGGAAGATTGACTACCGTACCATAAAAAGTATTCTGCAGTTTTGCGATTGGTTTGGTAATCCCTCTGTCTAGACTTCTAGAGTAGTCTCTTTCATTCCTTTTCAAACTCCTTAAAGGAAAAGGTCTATCTGAGCACTTGTCACTTCAGGCTCATTAAAAATCAAAGGTGACTAGAGTCATTTTTAGCTTTTTCTAGACTCTTAAAAATTGAAAAAGCAGGTTGTGTCAAAGCGTCTAAAATTCATTAAATTCGAAATCACTTTTTCCCCTTTATTTTTAGTTGATCAAGTAATCCGCAATCGTGGAAGAAAGTCAATTGAAACCCCGTCGTTCGCAGAGATTAGCGAGTCAACCATCTTTGACTTCGGAAATGAAACTATTTCGGACAAAGCGAACTCGTTTAACCAGGTCAAAGTCCCCTGGTTTGCTTGGAACTTGTGTTCCAACATCCTCAAGGACTCCAGTTACTCCAACCGTTTCTGGTACCCCTGTCTTTACAAAATAAGTTCTACAGCCACAAGAGGACATTAGAACTAATCCTAGTGTGATGGTAAATGCTTCTATTCTTGAACTGACTCCATCTACAACTGATTCGGAAGGTATTACCCCTCCAACAATTGTCGCTGCAAAGTCTATACCTTCTTTGGCACCAGAAATATTTTACAGACCTTACGGTCTACCTCTCCCACCTGGATTGATTACTATAAAAGAGATTGTGGAGGATCCTCCATACAGTACTCCATTGCATTTTGGAGCCAGGATCACCCTATATCCTTCTTCACCAGAAGTTAGTCTCCCTTCATCGCAATTTCCTGTAGAATCGCTAGGAAATCTTCTGGATAGACTAGATATGTTTGAACAACCGTCAACATCGAGGACTGTGTCATCTGACGTAGCAGCAGTAGAACCTCATGTTGCTACTCCAACAATGTTCACTGGCGTACCATCTATCCCAACTATCTCTCAACCGCTAGTTGGAGTCCATCAAGGGACTGTTTCGACAATATGGTCTGTTCCCGTTTGTTCGTCCGGAATGATATCCGGAATCTCTTATGTTGAGTCTCAAAAAATTGATCCTTCGTAACAATATCAATTTGGTCAGTCCAGTCCCTAAAGTCCAATCATTCCTTTGAGCACTGGATAGTCGTCATATGGGGGGTAGTATGCCTTTTCATTGTTTCCTCCAGGAGAACAACCATATGGGAGTTCGCAACAGAATTCGGGTCACGCTAGAATTACATCCAACGGTTAGGTGCCAATACTGCCTCAACAACCAAGAGTTATATACTCAATGCAATAAAGCCTACCTGTGTCGAATATCCCCACTACACCGGCCATTGTGACAGTGTCGCAAGTACAAGCGTTGCATGTTGTATGCCAACCCTAGGCTTCTCAGGTTGTAATACAACAACCTCCTGTCTCCACGACACAGCCGCAATCACCGATTAGTGGCTCCTTAACCGGAGCGACCCAGGTTCAAACGGGTACTATTATCCCTAATCTTGGTCAAATAGCCAGTATCGGACGACAGAAAATGGTTTCACAACCATGGCTGGTGCAATATCAACAACCGCAATTCCAACAAGCTTACCAAGGATCTAAGCTACAAGTCTTTGTGAGTAATGGGCAGCCGTATATTCAAAACGACCAACAACAATCATATCAAAATGCTTATACCCATCAACCTTACCAAAGTTATCAGCATCAAATGCATTATGCTGGTATGCAAAGACCCACTGCTCAGGTAATCCCATCTTATCCTAGGTATGCTTCGCTAAACCTGAATCAACAGTTCCCCTTCATGGCGACTTTAGAGTTACCAGATCTAAATCGGCTAACAAACGATCCAATTGCTTATGCCCCTTGGTGGCCAGCGATTCCTCATAAACTTCCGTCAGATATTCCTAAATTTAATGGAAATCCAGGTGAAGACCCGTCGAATCACGTGATGACCTTTCATCTATGGTGTTCGTCAAACACTCTAAATGATGATTCGATTAGGCTTCACCTTTTTCAGCGAATGTTAACTGGTTCGGCGGAAAAATGGTACATTGAATTGCCTAGAGCTTCATTTGATAACTTCAGTGCCCTTGCCACAACCTTTTTAACCAATTTTCAGTTACAAATAAGTTACAAAACTGGAACAGAGCTTCTTACCAATTTCAAACAAACGACAGCCACTCACATATCTGATCATATCCATGAGTGGCGACGTCGTCGTAGAATGGTAAAAACATATTTTCCTAATCAGCTGCTAGCTGAATGGTTTATTAAGTCATTATTACCTTCTATCATAGAAGATGTAACAAAGGGAGGGGTCGTCACTGAAGAGCAAGTCATTGCTCGTGCACAATATCTAGACTTGATCTATACTCAGTCTGGCACGCTCTATGACAAAATCCCAGATGCTCCTAGACTGGAATTTTCCGTTCCTCCTCCTCCTAAATCAAACAAAGACTCTCATGCTGGCGATGGCATGATAGGTACGACTAGCATGACAACCGTAAAGGCTACATCAAAGAAAGCTCATACGATTTCTAGTCAAAATGCAAATGAAGAACTTTTCGCCTCAGAGGTAAATGTCGTGTCGACCGACAAAGGCAAAGAACCGAAGCAACCAGGAGGCAAGAAGAAAAAGAAAGGGAAAAAGAAGACACAGGAGGAGTCGTCTCCTGAAAAATCTTCTGCTAACCCTTCTGGAGAAAGGAAACCAAATCATCCATGCTTTATATGCGATGAGGATCATTGGACGAAAGACTGTCCACATAAAGTTGAGCTTAGGAACTCTTAAAGAATTCAAAAACCTCAGCGGTATTGACTGATCCATTTCCAAACCCAGGAACCAATCTGGTTGCTAGTGATAATGCTTCCCCATCCCAAGTGCTTATGTTGTCCATTTCAAAACAGCAAAATGATGCTTTGATATCGACAAGGAATAAAGATTACGGGAATCCACAGTTGTCGAACAACAAGGCTACTGATCAACCTAGTAGTTCGACAATAACTTCGACCGAAGTTGTGCCACCCATCATTCCTGAGCTAATGATAAAGCTGCCAAAGGGAGTAGTACACAAATCAACATTTAATCCTCATGCCAGAGCAGCACATAATTATAATATAGTAGAGGACCTGGCCCAATCGTCATCCGCTATGTCGACACTTGAAGTATTGCAAAATTTCCCCTCCCAGAAGCAGGCTCTATTATCAACAATAGGTGGTATTGACCCAGTAGATTCCAATCTTGTGACCTTTAATCATAAAGGATATGACCCTCAGTTACCAGCTCAACTTGCTTTCCTTATTCAAGTGAAAGCCCTCAACAAAACTGTTCATCGAACAATTATTGATGAGGGAGCATCCACATGTATTATTTCGATGAGTTGCTAGAAACATTTAGACTCACTAGCCTTGTCGCGATCGTCAACGACGTTAAAAGCATTTGATGGATGAACATACACTCCATATGGGATTTTAAGTAACTTGCAAGTCAAACTGGGGGGAAAACAGTAGAAATTGATGTTGAAGTTATCGATGGAAACCTCGATTACAACATCTTACTGGGAAGGCCCTCGATATATGCTATGGTTTTTGTTGTGTCAACATACTTGAGAAAGATTGCATTTCCTTTCCAAGGAGGGATTACAATCGTCGACCAACAAACATTTCTCCCCAACAGTTCACAAGTTATGGGAAGCATTCTAATGATCCACGAGAGCTCTCAGTCGCTTCAAACTATTGGAGTAGGCCTACTAATAGACTCAACATTGATGGGTACTTTTGCCCTACCGCCTCCAAACAATTTGGCGGAAGTGGCCATGGTGGGAACCTACAATATGGTGTCTTCCACACAGAAGATGTCCAATCACGATGTTAGCATGGATCATCGTGAGGTTTTGCCTCCAAGCCCAATAGAAATATTGTAGCAATCAATGTTTTTGGCATGGGAGGTGAACCCAAATCCACGCTTATCAAGCGTTTGGATAGATAGGTCTATGGAATATGGTACCTCTTCAGATCCTTGGTCGCATGTACATTCTACAGACGAAGGAATTGTTTAGTCAATGATGATTAATGGGGCACCATCAGAAGATTACCATCATCATTCCCATCTTCCAGATTACAAAGAAGATCGTTCCAGCGACTTTGATCATCCTTCGGTTTTTTATTTCCTATCAAGTATTGTAAATACAGTGGATTTCGAGATAAACTTGTCCAATAATGAAGAGACTATTGCCATCAATATCTCGACCAGACCAAATGTTGTAGAGAATATTCATATCGGCAAATCTTGTTCTCCTTCAGAACTGAAAATATATTACGCTCTCTTTCGCGAGTTCAGAGATGTCTTTGCATGGTCATATGAAGAAATGCCAATCATTGACTCAAGCATAGTTGAACACAAAATTAAGATGTATCCAATTGTCAAACCAGTACGAAAATGGCTTCGGCAGGTGCACCCCAAGAAAGCCACTGCTATCAAGGTAGAAGTTGAAAAACTTCTCCATGTTGGTTTCATTTACCCAGTTCCTCTAACCGATTGGGTATCGAATATTGTTCCTGTGATGAAAAAGCAAGGAACGATTAGAGTGTGCGTCGATTATAGGGATGTAAACCAAGCTTGTCCAAAAGACAACTACCCTACACCCTTCATTGACCAGATAATTGATGAATGCGCTGGATGTGAAATCTTTTCATTTATGGATGGATTTTTCGGGTATAATCAAGTAAATATCTGCCCACAAGACCAGTCAGAGACTGCATTTATTTGTCTGTGGGGCACATTCACTTACCGCAAGCTACCTTTTGGTTTAAAGAACGTAGGGGAAACCTTTCAGAGGGCAATGAATTATGCCTTCCATGACATCAAAAACATCGTTCAACCATATCTCAATGATATTTCGGCTCATTTGCGAAAGCGGACCGATCATCCGCAGCATTTGAGAGCGATATTTCTATGTTGCTAACACTACAAGATACGACTCAATCCACACAAATGTGTGTTTTGTGTCGGTTCTGGTCGTTTACTTGGCTTTGTAGTCTCAAAGGACGGGATTCGTCTCAACCCGTGTAAGGTTCAGGCAATCATTGATTTTCCTCCACCTTCAAGCTTACTTCATATTTAGAAACTCCAAGGGAAAGCAATGAACTATTTTACAAAATGGGCCGAGGCGATGCCTACATTAAACAACAGCAGCGAAACAGCTGCTCTTTTATTTTTTAATCATGTAGTCTCCAAATTTGGTGTTCCACAAGCTATAGTCACAGATCATGGATCGCATTTTCGCAATCACATGATGGTTGAGTTGGCTACCAAATTAGGATTGTCCCACGACAGCTCTACTTCGTATTATCCGCAAGCTAACGGGCAGGTTGAGGCAATCAACAAAGTCCTAAATTGCATGTTGCAAAGGCTGATTGGAGTCCATAAACGGAGTTGGCACCTAATCCTATACTCAACCCTATAGGCGTACCAGACATCAGTGAGAAATGCGACCAGGTTTACACCTTTTCAGCTGGTGTATGGCCTAGAAGCAATCTTACAGTTCAGTGTGAAATCTAGTCCCTCAAACTCACAGTCGATCTCCTCCCCAGAACTTTAGAAGAGGAGGCTCATTTCTTGGGATTAATCCAACTGGATGAAACCTATTGTGATGCCGCCTTGGTTAACGAAGCACATAAGAAATGATTCAAGGCGCAGTTTGACAAGAATGTCAAACCCCGTGTCTTCTCAGAAGGCGACCTAGTCTTACTTTATGACCAGGAATCCAACAAGTTGGGAGCAGGTAAGTTCCAGCCTTTATGGATGGGCCCCTATATTGTTAAACATGTATTAGCAAAAGGAGCCTACGAGTTAGTGGATTATGATGGGATTCCATTACTGCAACCCCGAAATGGGTTGTACCTTAAGCGTTACTATGCTTGACTTCGTATAGTAACCTCTCCATATGCTTTTGTTACATTTCTGTTTTCGCTAAGAGTAATCGTTTTGGTTAGGTAATCCACTTTTGCATTTGTTGCAGATGTTGAACCTATTGGAATCATTTGTTGGATATGCCGACGGAGCAAGCCGTAGTTCGCGGAACCTATCTTCTGCAACCTGGGCCATCTTTGATCCAAGCGGCGAGTTAGTAAGTTTCATAGGGGTATGTATTGGCCGATCAACGAACAACATCGCTGAATATAGCGCAGTGATAGAGCTCCTCTCTAATGCCATCCCCCATGGCATATGCCGACTTGTTGTCAGGCTAGACTCACAACTCATCATTCTACAGCTCACCGATATCTATTCTATGCGGAATCCAACCATCTATCGCATGTTCCTAAGGGTCAATATTTTGGAAAGACAGTTTGATTCTATCCAATATAAACATATTTCCATAAACTTAAACACATTAATAGATTCATTGGCAAATTATGTGTTAGATAGACATTTGTGACATTTATAAAAGAAAAGCATTTCATCAATATTTGCATTAGGATCATATAACTTAACCAAAATAAAGCTCTGAAAATCAAAAATATATATAACTATTTATGGTTTACACATAGTGTTCTCTATCCAAGACAAAATCGGCCAAATGACCCAAAAACTCAAAATGCTAGGGGGCCCGTTTCAGTTATCAGTTTGATGGAGCAATTGAACAGGTATTACGACCGTTGAAAGAACATAGTGTTAATGATGAGTCGAATATCAATGACCGTTATCACGAGCAACTTTTATGCAAAGTTCAAGCTCGTTAAAAATTAAACCTAAGCAATGAGAAAATGTTCCCCGAGAGTTTAAGCTCAGTAAAAAATGAACCAATATCTGGTAAATAACCATTGTGAATGCATTATCATCAGCTTTTGAGCCGTGGTCATGTTCTCATCATCGCCTCCACTCTATTTTAGTTGATCATACACCTCCATTTGATTGTTTACCCTTTTGAGGAACAGTTGCGACGAGTGATTCTATTAGCCATCCTTGTAACAATGTCGTGATTAGAAAATTCCAGACCTTACCTGGAATCACCTGCTACCCGAAAATATCACTCGTTCCTCAAAAGCGAGTCTCCTTTAAGCTCTTTTCATCTGACTCGTAAAATATGAAAAGATTGTCGAGAAATTGGCCTCTCCATCTCGTTAAAACTATCGAAAGTGTTATCCCTCCTCTAAATTTTAATCTTTTTGGAACTAAGGGATTATTACACAAAAAGATCGAGCGCTTGTTTTGTTTGGCTCGTTAAAACTATCGAAAATTCATCCCTTTCGTATTATTTTATACTTTTTCGGACTTAAGGGATTATATAACGAAAAAGGATTACTGGAGTTTCCTTTCCGTCCCTTTTCAGACTCTCTAAAATTGAAAAAGGACTGAGTTGTCTTTATCGTTAAACTCGTTAAAACCAATAGCAACAAACTTGTCCGTAGAGACAAGAATGAGTTTCACTGTCGCTAGGCTCGTTAAAACATAGCGACGGGTTTTCCCGAAGGGAAAATTATAGAACAAGCATATGTTATCCTCCTCAAGCTTGATAAAAATAAAGAGGTACTGGTCAGCATTGACTGGGGAAAATTGGGAAGAAAACTTGAAGAAATTTTATTGGTAGCAAGTCGCTCTTGAACATGACACTTTCACTCCATCACCATGATTGAGTCGGGTTGGGTTATTCCATTCACCGGTCATACTACCATTGGTCTGTCGTACCATCCATCTTTGGGGTTAAGGCTACCAATCCATTTCAGTGTCGCCGGTATGTTCAAGAGAAGTCGATCAGAGAATTCACCAACCCAGCTTGTGTCTCATTCGCTGCAATATCTTCACCCGTCATTCTTTCATGGCCATCATCCTAAACCCTGTATCATCAGATTGTTTTCACCTCCACAAAATCACTTGCTCCGTTCCGTGTCATAGATGTGGGATTCATTAAGGCCCTCCTACGACGGATTACTTCTTGTCAACAACAGCTCATTATCCAAGAAGTCAACCTAGGAACAACCCTTTCAATACTTTGAAGCTTGCATGCCTCAATTGAAAGTTTCTCACTTCCGGCGACAGGTTTACATCAATGGCCTTCAACCGAAAGATTTTGCGTGGTGTTCGACGCCAAGTCCCATTTTCACACCACGTGAATTGTACTATAGTACCTTGAGGGTCATCATCATTATCGGTGTTTCCTCTCGCACCTGTTAACATCTTACATCATTGGCTAGTAATCAGGTGATGTCTTTCCATGTTCGACTCCAGAACATTTTTCACATGGATCAACTTGTACTTCGGGCAAAGATTGGACGAGTTTGAAGACCCCGTATCTAGTTTCATCCATCTGGGCTACGATATATTCAGGAAAATAAAGACATCAAATGTACATCACTGCTGCACAAATGATCATCCGAATCAAAGGATGATGGCTCTATCAGAATCATCAGTCTGCCACACAGACGGTTGTCTATCCTATGTACATGAAAATGAATTTATAAAGTTGAGCATGGGAATGCCCGCCTCAGCTAGATCATGAAAATGTTATGAAGATAATGTATTGTATTGTATCTTATTATAGGTCGCCTTCTAGTTCAAAAAACCTCGGATCCTCATGATAAAGCATTTCACCCGACATCAAAAGATTTTCGACCTCATGCTTTAGGGGGCAACTGTTATAGACATATTTAGGCACTGTAAACCCAATCATATATGTCCATAAACCAAGGGCTTCTGAGTCCCTAAAAGTGTTGTTTCATACCCTAAAGGAATAAGGTCAGCTGATTACATCATCTCCCAGAAGTTCTCCACAGAAAACTACTTAGAACTGGTCAAAACTGGACCATACAGATTGCTCAGTGAAAAGGGTGTGATGCATCTCACCTGCCACATGCAAAAAGTGCGATGCATGCTGAAAATCCCTTCTATAGGGTGCAATGGGCGAGAGTAGACAAATGGCAGAGACAGTTTGCAAGGTGGATGATCATGGAATCTTCCAGAAACTTCTCCTGTGACACTTTCCTCTCTGAATTCACCTAGGGATGAGTAAGAGATCATGAATCTCCAAGTGGAATCAAGAACTATCAGAGAGAGGACACTAATCAAAATCCCAGAAGCTGACTCACCCCCCTGCAATCATCTATATATGGATCCCTCATCCTAGAGATCCAGGAGGCTAGAATCTTATATCTTGTAAGGAAGTGTTGTTGGTTTCATGGTGGAACATCATAGTGTTGGGTGATCTAAGCTTTTCATGAGGTGAAGAATGGATTTCATGCTAGGAGGATGACGCTGGGTCAGATCAATGGGTTGTAATCCTCGCTTCTAATCTTTATATCAATACAGCTATTCAAGTTTTCCTCCATATTCTTGTATGTCTGATAATATATGCATTTGTGTGGTCAATATATATCTGGTCCTATATTGTTTATGATGGTAGATCTCTACACTTTGAAGGTATTATGCTGCTTTGACTTTACAGGTACTCTTTGAAGTAGAGTAATCAAGGAAGAAGCGACAAATATCCGTCAAAGTAGAGAAGGAACAAGCAAGGAACCAAGCGAAAGATTGAGGTTGGTATTCTTTTCTCCTCTCCTATCTACTTCTCGTAAAGGAAAACGAAAGTAACTTTAATCTGTTTGTTTCTAAGATAGCTATCAGTCTTAGTGGGACTAGCAGCTCTGCATAGACACTAGATTTCCCGATAATAACAAGTATATTAGCTAGTCTTTAACTATAGGTGGATCTATTAAAGGATTAGAGTCCCTTGAGAGATGGCATGGATGTATTCAATTGCAAGCAGCTTGTCTGGCACAATTAGATGAGGTAGTTGTTGTATTATTATGATTAATTATACATTGACAGTTATGTGTTTATGGCAGCATGACGGAGGGAGTTGCATGGAAATATAGGTTGCCATGAAATCTTGAAGATGGCTCAGGTTGAACTTTCCTTGGGAACCATGGGGATTGAGTCATGGTGCCAGTCTTGTGCTTTTGTTTATCTCTGGTGCAAGGCCTTGCCACTTTATTGTAGTGTCATATCATTATGGGCTTTCGTGGTCTTCTTATTGTTTGTTTCTTGTCTTTCATTTTGTGTTTTGAGCCTTGGGAATTGGTTGGGAAAGAGGAGAGTTAATGTAGCTCAAGGAGAGCTATGTGGTTCTCGATAGGTGATGTACAACTCGGATGAAGCTCTGTCCATGAGTAAGTGCAGCAGAAGGTAAGACTATGACTGTCAGTTGGACTGGTTGGGTCCATTGTGGTAAATGGACAGTAGTAGTATTGTCATGAGAAAGGTAACAAGAAAAAAGTAAAGTAAATGGATTTGAGGCGCCATATGCCTTGGATGTGTTCGGAACTGTTGTCCTCAATGTTTCGCATGTGTTCCATAAATAAGGAAGTTCTCTTAACCTAGACCTTATGTTATCTGGTAATTATGCTATGATCATGATTATGTCGATTTTTATGCATGTAGGTGTGTATGTATGTCATGTTTGACAGGGTTGTCATGGATCATGATTATTAATGTTAACATTTTTATATATACATGTATGTATGTATGTCGTTCTCTGACAGGATGATGATTGTTTATGCTAACATTTATATATGTATGTATGTATCCATGTATCTATGTTATTGTTCGACAGGGTTGTCAGGGATAATTCTTGTGGAGCAATGGTTTCTTATGCAGGAGAATAACATGAAGAGGTTCCTAGTCTTACGAGGAATCATTGGGAAGAGTAGTCACGACAAATATACGAGGTCAATATCATGTGGATATGATTTGGTATTGTATACTTGCATTATGCCTACGTTTATGTTATGACAGGTAATGTTGAAGGATACATTAGCAAAGTGAAAGAAGTGTGGTCTGTGGCATGTTAGGATAAGCATTGATAAGACACTAGAAGCAAGGTTTCTTGGTAAGAACAATGTGGTTTTGGATGTGTGGTACTATTATTGTGCATATGTTGTATATGTTGTACATGTCGTATCTATAATGCATGCACTTGTGGTGTTGTGTATACATAGCATGTGTACATGTTATTTATACAATGGTATGTATAGGATGGCACAAATAGGGTTGTGTGAATATTGCATATGGGGTGTTGTATACATATTGTATTGCCTTCATGATGTATATGCAACGTGTGTGCATATAGTGCTCTGTGCATGTTGGATATGTAGTGTTGTGTATGGATTATGCTATTTACATGTTGGATATGCAGTGTTATGTACACATGGTGTTGCATGCATGTTGTACATATGGTGCTATGTACATATGGTGTTGAGTGCATGATTGTACAAGTGGTGTTGTGAGCATGTGGTGTCATGCACATGTTGTACATAAGGTGCTATGAGCATGTGGTGTTGTGTACATGTTGTGCATGTGATGCTATGTACATATGGTGTCGCATACACATCATGCATGTGGTACTGTGTACATGTGGTATTGTGTACATGTTGTACAATGGTGTAGTGTACATGTGGCGTTGTGTTCAGGTGGCATTGTGTAGAGTTGATGTTGTGCACATGTTGTGTAGGTGGTGTAGTGTACATGTTGTACATATGGTATTGGTGCACGTATGGTATTTTGTGCATGTCATACATGTTGTGTTGAGGGAATCTGGTATTATGTATGTGCATCATGTAGTCGTGGTATTGTCGTGTGTGTACTCGTTGTGTTGTACTCTGTGTAGGTACATGTATTGGGTGGTATTACACATCGAGTATAGATGGATGCACTGTGTTATACATTGGTTTTAGGTGTATGCATTGTATGTCAGGTGTCAGTGCATGTACTGCATGGTGTTTTGTGTCAGGTGTGGTTGTATGTGTGTGATGCACACTATGCACATGTGAACCTGGTAGAGGAGAAGGCACTGGGTGTTTGCTATGTATGGTGACTGATCTGGTGTCTATACAAAAGAACAAAGGTAGAAGCAAGGATCGATGAAGGATAAGTATCAGTATTGTATTTCAGTTTTATTATGCATGTGACTTATGATTTTGGTATATGATGATTACATGTGAATTGTGATTTTGGTTTATGATCTATGATTTTGATTTATGATCTATGATTCTAGCTTATTATCTATGATTCTGGTTTGTGATGGTTACATATGATTTATGATTTTGATCTATGATGGTTGTGTTTTGAGCTAACCTGATGTGATATTTTTTATACATGTTGATTTGGTCAAAGATGCTAGTTTGACTTCTTGTGATAGGAAGTGAATAGGATTACAAAAGTACCTTATTGACGAGCTACCAATGAGGTATGATGTGAATTTATTTCAATCTATTTTTGAATCTAATGTAAGTTATGTTCTTGGTACAGGTACCATGAACATGCCTAGTTGAGTGGTTGAAATCAACTACAAGAATTAGCAGCAACAACAAAGGAATTGAAATTATCAACAGTATGTTTGTAAAGCACTTCAAAAGCAGGGCCATTGTGGGACATCGGTACCCAATAGTGTCCACTAATTTCCATAAGAATTTTATGACTGATATGATTTGTTGAGGCAAGTATATGCCTTGGTTTTTTTATCTTCCGATGCGATGAAGCCTTGCCAAGGGATGGACTGCTCGGGATGAGGGTGCCAGTGGAACTTGGAAGGTGAGTGACTGCACATAAGAGGTGATTGAATTCCCGAGGGACTGTGTAATAGAGAAGGGAACTTTGTGGATGAATTTGGTTTAGTCATTAGCATTTCCAGATGGAATCAAATGCACATTGGGAGTGCACCCTAGGAAAATGAGTAGGTAACTGTTCGTTGAGAGGACAAGTGGCAAGGGATTATAGCACTAGAAATTGGATGCATATTTGACTTTGCAATGGATTATGGACTTCGTGGGAAGGAGGTGGATCCTGGTATTACTTTGAGGGTGGAGGTGTGAACCTCTGGATTCCCTTGTTGCAGATGTAGGCATTGTATTATTTTATTTGTTGGTTGAGCAAATGTGCATATGTGAATATGTGTATACGTGGTTATTGTAAATATCGTAATGAGCTATGTTATAAAGCTCCATTATGCGAAATGTTTTCATGTTGTCATGATGTTCTGATTTTAAGAAGATATTTCATTAGAAATATTGCAATGAGCTTTGTTATAAACCTCCATGGGTAGTGTGTTTTGTTTTCAACAGTCTTGTTGGTTATAGATTTCATTGAACACCGAGGACGGTGTTCCCCTAAGGGGGAGGGTTTTTTAATAGCCCTTGTGAAAATTCCATGTAAAAATATATAAATACCACGGATAATGGGACACATATTCCAAGCTGAATGGTGGGTAGGACATCCTAGTGGGTGTTCATTTGGTTTTTTATGGTTAAGGAAATTGGCAAAGGCAATGGTTGAGGCATTAAAGAGGCAAAAAGGAATTTTGACACATTTATTTATGAAAATAATGGAAAATAGGAGAAAAAGGAGGTGAAAGGTCATAGGTTGCATGTGAGGAGGAAAATGAAGGAAATTATGGAAATTATGAGAAAAAGGAGGTGAAAGGTCATAGGTTGCATGTGAGGAGGAAAATTAAGGAAAATAATGGAAAATGAAGAAAATAGAGGCCTCATTCATAAAAAGGCTTCTGAGGATCAGTTGGCAAGCTTCTTCCTTTTAGAGTGAAGACTTGGTCAGTTTAGCTTTGGAGCTCTCTCATTATTCTCTCTCTCTCTCTCTCTCTCTCTCTCATACTCTTGGATACTTAGAGTTTTCTTGGAACACTCTTGGAGGGTGTGGCATACTTGGATTCTTGGAGAAAAAAGGCAAAGGAAGAGCATGAAAGCACAAAAAGGCATCGACATCAACAATTACATCAAATTTTCTTGCAAGTATCAAGTTGCATGTATGATTTATTCACTAGTTTTGGCATGCATGGCACATGCATGTGGTTTCATGGTTGTGATCTATCATGGGCATGGAGGATTGCCTAGCCTTGCCATTTCCTAGATAGCCCTAGTGATTGTGGGTTTACTTTCATTGCTTTGTTTTTGTTGGTTCTCATGTTTCCTTATCTTGGGTTGAGTTATTAATCTTGGAAGCCCTGGTTGAACAAACGCTCTGGAAGCCCTGTAACAACTTGGGTTGAGTTACTAGTCCTGGAAGCCCTGGTTGAACAAACACTCTGGAAGCCTTGTAACAGCTTGGGTTGAGTTACTAGTTCTAGAAGCCCTGGCTGGAAAAATTCTTTGGAAGCCCTTGGTGGGTTGAGTTAATAGTCCTGGAAGTCTTCGTCAGACAAATTCTCTGGAAGCCCTGTATAAGTTGTGGGTTGTGTTACTAGTTCTGGAAGCCTTGGTTGGACAAACACTCTGGAAGCCCTGTATAAGATGTGGTTTGAGTTACTAGTTCTGGAAGCCTTGGTTGGAAAAACACTCTGGAAGATCTAGAAGGCTTGGATGGAGACCAATCTGATGATGGTTTTTGGTGATGTCAGATCGTGAAGTGGAATCATTGTTTGATGGGTTGAGGTGGGTCGCTTCTGGAAGCCCTGGATGAGTTTTGATTGATCTGTTCTATGAGATCCCACATTCATGCTTGGAATATGGCACGAGGGTGATTGGCTAAAGAGAGAGTTGGCTCAGCCAATATATGGTCGGGTGGAGCGTGGTAGTCCCATCTCCAGTTGGTTCATTGCATTTATTAATGAAAAAATTCATTCCCTTGATTTTCATGTGAAAATCTACTGATGTATATATGGATTTTGATGGATGATATGTTTATTGTATTTTTCCTATTATGTTTTTTTATATGCACATTTACCTCGGAGTTTGTTACACTCTCATAATATTCTCCACCTTTACCTTCTTACAATTACTGAGGCCCTGCATCGGATAATACTGAATGTGCACTCAACCCTATGAAGTGTAATATGAAGGTTGATCTGTTGATGCAAAATCAAAATCATGAATCATATTTGGTTGAAAGTGATGTTTCTTCAAGGGATTATTTGCATTATCCTTCATCTGTGACTTAGAACCCCTTTTATCTTGATCCTATTGATGAATCTACTACACCAACGATCACTTCAAATTATCTTGATTGTCATTATGTTGGACTAGGTAGTGATCAGATACAAGGTAGTAGTGTTTTACATCTAGAGGAAGGAAAAAATGAATTTGCATCTCATATCTCTTTTGTTTCCCAAATATCAGAAGGTTGAGATGATGATTCCCTCACTCAGGTCATTCACGAAAACCTTTCAGTTAATGATTCTCCACTCACAATCAATGACGAGTCTCGTGATTTGAGTGACCAACCTAGTGAAATCAAAATGCCTAATAAAACCGGTCGCTCTAGAAATTGTCATCCTGTTGATAATGTCCTCATTGATATATTTGATGATGGATGTCCACATGCATCTGTTGATTTTTTGACTTCGTAGGAATTTCTGGATGCAGAAAACTTAGATCTAGAATCTAATATGATTATAGAAGAATTTCTTATGGGGATTGACATTGCTTCTTCCTCAACTACTCCCATTGTCCTAAATTGTGTAACAAATTTGCTACCATTGAAAGCACTTTAAATCCTTTAGATCCTCATTCTGATGATTTGGACTCTAAGTAGACACAAGGCAGTACAGGTTCATCTTTGGAAGAGGAAAACAAATAAAAAATTACACATTTTTCTTATGGTATGTAACTCTAGCATTGGAAGGAGTTTACTTTTTGGTTCAGGTCATCCTTGAAATATTTCTAATCAATTCATTTCCATTTATGATCCAAGAACAATATTATGTCTTGAATAATCTATTCGGTGATGTTGAAATATCTGATCAAACCAGTGATCCCAACAACTACCATCCTATTAATAATGATTTTGCTAATGACGATTGGATGCATACAATTGCTAATCCAATCGAACCTTGAAATATGATCATCACCCATATGAAGGTTCAATGACTTGTCAAGAGAGTATGTCAAGTTCTCACGCTCTTAATAATATCCCAAAATTAGGTCAAATTAGGGTTTCTTTTCAAGATTCTCCTTTCATCATTATATCATTATATCTAAGCTCATTTAAAAAAAAAAAAAAATCAGCATTTTCAATATCAAGATATACTTGTTGATCAGATGAAAGAGTCTGGTATGGGTATTTACTCTACAAGAAACAACCTTTCATCTCTCTTGTATTTAATTTAGGGTTTGCATGCATATCTTCAAGAGATGTATGAGGTTTCAAGGCCTGTCATTTTGATTATCAAGATATAATAGTTCATCGGCTAGAAGATTCCTCTTGTGTACTCAATGTGAGGAATAATGTGAAGGGATGCACACCTTTTGGAGGTTTCTAGGGTTTTTTTGTTCATGTTGTGGCCTAGCTTGAGGAGTATTTGATGGAAAGATCTCTTATCATTGAAGCATAACTTGTGTGTCGATGCATTGATTCCTCAACCTGATGTGAATGTGAAAAAAAATGATATTCAATCTAATTTGATGCAGGTTTCTTCAAGCCAATATTTTAATTTTATTTTATTCTACTCTCATAATGTCTTATATCTTGACTTTTCTACCAAATTTTCTATACCATCAATTGTTTTAAATTCCCTAAACTCCCATTTTGCAGGCCTAACTTGCAATCAGATATAGGATAATTATCTCTTGTTTTTGGAAGATGAAACCAATGATTTCTTAGCCCATGTTTTTCCTAATCTACCAACCTCACTAGGTGAAGAGGAATATTTTACAATCTAAATTGTACATGAAATATATCTAGTTTATTCATCTCCATTTTTGAGAAATGAATAATATTATGTGTCAAGTGACCAAGTTGATCAAGACACTAGCATTAGCAACCTCCATCCAGTTAATCATGATCCCACCAATACATTTGATTATAGTTGTTTGTCTACATTTGTTGATTTCACAAAAGCATTAAAATTTGATAATATATCATTTGAAGGTTCAGATGCTTGTTAGGATAGTGAGGCACTTTAGATATTGTTGATGGTTATGTCAGGTCCTCACATTCTTGAAGAAATCCCTGAATAAGATCAGGTTAGGGTTTCTATGATAGATTCTTCCTATACCACAGTTGCCGCCAAATGGATGCCCATCTTTGAAATATTTTCAAGGTTTTCAAGTTGGTTATTTTGAGTATCATGATAGGACTTTTGATTAGATGGAAGGATCTTATCTAGTGAATTCTTTTGTAAGGAAGCAACTTCTCATCTCTCTTGTGCTTGATTTATGGTTAAACACGATTGAATGCATATTGTGGAGACATGCTCAATTTTTTCAAGTTTATTATTGTGTTTATAAAGATATATTTGTGGCCTTGTTAGAATAAAAAAAAAATAGTACACTTTCCTTCCAGTAGGCGTGACATTCTTTCTTTTGTGCATGTTTTAGAGTTAAGTATCTTTATGTTTGCAAAATACTTTATACTATATTTAATCGTTGACATATTTGTTTTTTTTAGGTTGGGAACAATCATGATGGCTGCATTGGAAGTTTGACTTCACATGACCCAGTCTCCTTTTGGTTAAATTAGGGTTTAGGTTTAGATATGTTAGGTTTGCATGATTAGAATAGTTATGCATGCTAGTTCACTCCTTACATCATGCTTCGTCTTATATTTCTTGTTGGATTTCCCACATTGATTCCTCTTTCTATTGCAAGTAGTTTTAGTTTGCTTCATGACATTATGCATTTATCTTATATTCATTTCCCTGCATTACTCTACACTACATTGCATTTAGGAATTGTTTGCATAAGCATTGTGTGGACCTCTAGGTTGAATTTAGCTATTTTCTTGCATTGTATTCCATTGCATAGACATTTCATAATATCACTGTATTGTTTTCCTTTATTATATGTATATTTTTTTGCATTGCATGATTCATTCATATTACACTTAGCATTATCTTCTCCTTGCATTGCATTTGCTTGTTTTTTACCTGACATTGCATTTGTTTTCTATTCTGCATGGCATTGTATTAGCTTTCACACTTTCATTTAAGGATTTTTCTCTTCATTTTCTTTGTAAATATTTAATTCCGTGAAGAGATTCCCTTATTCCTCTTTGCACATGTTAAAACCTTGGAAGGGCTCCTCTTACCCACCTTGCCTTGCCTCAATGCTGAAATATTAGTCCATGGTTATGTGAAATTATTTTGGTCACTTCAAGAGGAAGCATCTTCTACACCCTGACATTGGAATCTTTCCCTCGGTATCATTTACATGAGTCTTATCTATTAATAAGAACATGTGATTTGATATTTATGGGGAACTTTATTTTTTTTTGTAAGGCCTATATCTATAACCTAAACTCTGTTCCTGGGATGGTCTTGATATTTCATGGTATGTTTTCACTGTCAACAAGCCAATTGGAGATATGATGTGGAAATATGGCATGAGGGAAAACCTAAGTCAGAAAAATCCTTGATTTTTTGAAAACAAGGAAAAAACTCTCTTTCCTGTAAAATAAGTCAGGATCCCTCATCCTCCTTGGCACGATAAATGCCCAATAAATAATGTCAATGTGCATGCAAAATAAAACTAATAAAAGAAAGGGTAGTAAATGAGAAAGGCTTACGTTATAGTTGCTACAAATCCCTTCAAAATTTTGCCTATGCCTTTATTTTTGAGCCTACCTTCCATTCATAGGAACCTATCCTTCACTATCGTCAAGTGTTCCTTTTGATTGTGAAGACTCATCTTTGCATGTAGTGCTTTTGATGACTTGATTAGATTGTCTTGATCATTAATACGTATTATCAAAGATAAATAAGAAATTTCTAACACAAGCCATCTCTTGCCCTGATCTTGCACCTACTGTCGATCTTCCCTCTTGGAATTGCACAATCCATTGTCTTCGGAAATTTCTCTATGCATTGAGGATAAAAACTGTGAAATCCTTGAAGACATGCATCCACTAAGAATAGAAACTGTGTTGAACCTCTCTCACAGTAAGAAAATGTGAAATGCACTAAGACAATGAACTCCGCAATCCATTTTTGTTGGGAATTGCACAGTCCTTTCTGCTAATTTGAATGTGCAATTTCCCTGGAAAAGCTAAGTTCTCATCCCTAGATAATAGGGAGTGCATAATTAATTTTTGAAAAGTGGCACAAAGTTTCTTTTTTCGATCTCAAGGCAAGTATTACTTCTTCCTTGATTTTAGGCATGCGCATCATAAACCCTACCCTGAGAAAATTTGTACATTCAACATTGGAGATCCAACCTTCCCAATGAGATCAAGGAGATTTCAACTTAGTTTCCAGTGCTTTTATGGGTATGTTTTGCATGTGCCGCTTTTTTCTATTGCTTTTATGAGTATTAATTTTTTAGTTTCTTTTCATAATATTTGGTATTTTAATTTTTATTAGCTTTTACAAGTGTTGTTCCAGTCCCTCGTCCACTTTTTACAAGTGTCACATTGACTTCTTACTTTTTTCCTACCAACAGTTACCGTTGATGGGTCATTTTGTGCATGCGTGTTTTTCCTTTTGCATTATTTTTATGGCACATATTATTTATTGATCTAACTTACCTTGAAGCTCATCTACATTTCTTCCTGCCCCAACACTCAAATCTGAAAATTTCCTCTCTCCTTCCCGGAAATATCTGTGTAATATTGAGCAATTGTTGCCCCTCCCAATTGTCTAATTCACAAACTCAATGCTCAAGCTTCATCATTTGCCTCTGAGACTACGTAATGCGTAATCACTATCTTTCCCAACTACGCATTGTGAAATGTCAGGACTCAAGCTTCAACCTTGGCCACTAGGACTATGCAATGCAAATTCTCCTCCCTCATTTTTCTTAGCTGAGATTGTGCATTGTGCAATCTCATGCCTCAATATCATCCCTTGTCTGTTGAAACTATGCAATGCAAAATTCATGAGCCCAGTCTACCTCCCTGCTAGAAACTGTGCAACCCTTCTCTCCAGTGAGTGAATTGCTGCTTTAATGTTGATGAATGAACTAATCTACTTGATCTAATTTGTCTTTTCCATGTGTGCATCTTGTGATATAAGTACTACAAATTTTGAGCCTCATCTCTCTTTTACTAGTTTCTATCATGCCTCCAAAGAGATCAACCTCAAAATCCATGACAGAGAGAAGCACTGGTGAAGTATTTATGAGAACCCCAGTCACCATGCATATTCTGTCAGGCACTCAACTCTTCATAGAAAAATATTCAGATATCACATGGCATACAATTAAAGATGCATTCACAACCACCAGTTTCAAAGAAGATCTAGAGGATAGACAGGTATATATAAATGTCCAGAGGTCAAGCTTTCATAAAGTTGCAGGCAGGTACCCAGTCTTCCCTTGTGTAGATATCATAAAGTGCATCCAGTCACACATATATACAAAGAGAATGACCCTAAGCAGTGTCAGTGGAAAATGGATTGCTTCATATCTAGCCCATGATATTCATCTCATGTATCATTTTCCCAAGCTAGAAGTATACATGGATTTTCATTTTTATGAAGTCACCAGTTATCTAAGTGTTATAGACATATTTGGGCACATCAACCCCAAACTTATATGTTGATGTATTGGGGCTCATCAACCCCTAAAAGAGTTATTTCATACCCTAATGAAACATAGTCATCTAAATACATCATTCCCAAAAATTTCCATTTAAGAAACCATCCATAAATTGCCTAAATTGAACCATACTGACTGCTCCTGGAAAAGTACGATGCATACTAATTGGTACACTGCCAAGGTGCAATGCATACTATTTAGGCCTTCTATAGGGTGCAATGGGAAAGGATGGACAAATGTCTGAGACAATTTGCTAGGTGGTTGCTCATGGAATCTTCTGGAAACTTCCCCTGTGCCACTTGCCTCTCTGAATTCGCCCAAGGATGACTAAGTGATCTAAGAAAATACCAAATCCCTTCTCTTATGGAACCCATTGTAACAAGTGGAATGATACTAATCAAACCCCATGGATGACTCACACCCTTGTAAACACCTATAAATGGATCCCTCATCCAAGAGATCTAGAGGCTGGAATATTGTGAATTGCAAGGAAATACTAATAGTTTGTAATTGAGGATAGAGAATTGTATTGTTGGAGTGATCTTGCTATTTCATGAGGTGAAGAAGGATTGAAGTTGGGAGGATGATGCTGGATCAGACAACTGGGTTGTAATTCTCCTTTCTATTAATAAATCTCTTCAAGTTTTCTTCCATATGATTGTGAAATTGTGAATGTTATCATTTGTGAATGCTATCATTTGTTCATTATATCTCTGATTCTATAATGTTTATGTTGTAATAGATCATGATGCTTTGATGATTCTTTGTTGTTGTACTTGTGCAGGTACTCTCCAAGCGTGTTAAGTATGGGGAGGAGTTGCAAGATCTGTCAAAGGGGAGAGAGATCAAGCAAGGGATTAAGCGGAAGTTCCAGGTTGGTCCTATTATCTTTTGCTTACTATTACACATTGAAGAAATCATTAAGTTGCTTTAAACGGTTGTTTCTATGGTAGCTGCCAAACCTAGAGGGCTAGCATTCTTTAGGAATACTAGTTTTCCCATAAACAAATTGACGACTCCACTGGGGAACGAATAGATGTTTGTTTGTTGTTATTGTTTGTTCTATGTTCAATTTGATAAACTATAGACAAAGTCTGAAGTCAGCCAGGTAGCCTTCAAACTGCTCTTGCTCTGCAATTGCATAGTAGATGAATGTTGCTTCAGTCGATATCTGGTTTAGTTTATGAATTGAACATTTGACTTGCAAGCACATCTAGATGCCCTTTTGGTAGATTAGTAACCTCTCAATACATTCCATCATAATTTTCTCATCAGTGTTCATAAAAATCCACCTTAACTCATTCAAAATAGCTCCACATTTGAGCCAAAACCCATTTCGGTTGCGCTCCCTAGACCATCGCACTATCTTCCACTGTGACTCAGTATGCATAGCACCTCCCGAGTGTAGTAAGTGTAATGCATCTCAGTTTCTATGAATCCTAAGTGCGATGATTGACTGAAGTCTTTTTCCATCTAGAAATTGAGGGGTTTTGACCTTGTTTTCAGTTTTGCTTGGTTGTTTTGCTGCATATGAACAGTTCCTCTTTATTGAAACTTACTTGCATCACTTAGATCAGCCTCAATTACATTAGGATTAGTGAATGTTTTTTTTGTATTTGTTCATCATTTACAATCCTTTGTCAAAAAATTGTTAAAATCGATTTGTCGCTTTGGTACAAAAATTGTCGTAATTGTCATTTTGTGTCGAAAATAGAACTGTCGTAAATTCTTCCTTCAATTGATAATCGATCAAAATTTTCTTCATGCATTTGATTTGATTTTTTTACATTTGAAGTGTCGAAAGTAGATTTTTTTGTTCAAAATTGAAAAGTGTCATTTAGAGTCTTCCTTTCTCTTTTGAAGAAGAAATTGTCGAAAATGTCATTTTGAGTGAAATATTTTGGATCTTTGCTACATTTAGTTTTCCTTTTTGGAATTTTTCACATTAAGGAGAGTGAAAACAAATACATGCATTTCCATTTAGCATTTTTTGATTTGTGTGCAAAAAGATGATTTAGGGAAATGCACTAGTGTGTGCTCTTTGCTCTTTGCTTAAAAGCATTGTTATCGTCTTTCCCTAGTAGCTAGGATTTTCATTGCTCAAATAAACAAAGATTATTTATCATTGTAGATTGCATCTTAGGAATTTCAGATCATCATCACGTGGTGAACCATTGAAAGGAAAACTCTAAACAAGATCAACTTTAAAATAAATTTCAATGAACCTAATAATGCTTTGGAACTTAATGCAACATATCTAGAGGTCTAGGCTAGTGACGTGTTCCGACGTCATTAAAACTAGTGGCTATCATTTTAATTGAAGGTTGGGTGATTCCTCCTCCTTGATACGGCAAGTGCTAGCATGAACTTGTACTTCCCGTACCATCGCTTATATATTGGGAGACAACAATAGGCTTAAATCCTTTATCCATAGGAAACTAAGTCTGATGCCTTCTTGATTGCAATGCACTGAACACAACATTCGGGAAGATTGACTGTCGTACATAAGTCCTTGGTAATTTCTTTTTAATTTATCACCAAGGTGTATATTGCAGTTTTGTGATTGGTTTGGTAATTCTTCTGTCTAGATTCTCCAGAGTAGTCACTTGCGTTCCTTTCCAACTCTTTAAAAGAAAAGGTCCATCTGAGCACTTGTCCTTTTAGGCTCATTAAAAATCGAAGGTGACTAGAGTCATATTTAGCTTTTTCTCGGCTCTTTAAAACTGAAAAAGCAAAGTTGTGTCTAAAGTGTTGTTAAAATTAATTGATTGTGAATAACATCCCTATTCCTTAGTTGATCTTAGGTTGAGGCATATGGCGACAAATCCAGAGTCCACTAATCAAGGAATCCCTTTTGATGGGAATCCTAGTCCTTTTCCTTCTTTCAGAAATATTGGTGCTCCCTATATGGTTACATTGTCCCTTCCAAGATTTACCATTGGCCTACCAGTATGGTTGTTTTCAACCTCCTTGGTTCAAAATGTCATGATTTCTCCGCAATCAAGTACACCTCCAACTGGACAAAATCAACCTCTAGTTGATCCTAAAGTTGACCCTTTGCCTTCTTCCTCATTGTTTCTCCCTCCCCCTCTTCCTCTTCGCTTGGTGAAAGTATTCATACTAGTAACCAGGTGGCTAAGAAGAAGAAGAAGAAGAAGAAGAAGAAGCCAATTCAGCAAGGGGGCAACCAAGCAACCATTACTTTGAATGCAACATATGATGAAAATCCGTCCGTTAAGCCTCACAAAGTCAAATATCCATGCAAACTTTGTGCAGGAGACCATCTTCTTTGAAATTGTCGTTACATTCCTCGGATCCTGGAAGAATGCTCTTCCCGTTCACACCATCCCATGTCATCAACCTTTGGAGATCATGTTGGTAACACACCATCAGCTAGTGATAGTAAAGTTCATGGACAGAAGGGAAAGGTCAAATTTCCATGTAGGTTATGTGAAGGGAATCACCCCATTCACCTTTGCCCCTATCTGGATGAAGCCAAGAAAGTGTTGGATAATCATCCTGCTTCACCGTAGCGACTTCCATCTGGTTATAGGAAACTCTCCCTAAATCCTTCACGAGTTGATGAATCGACAGACTGAAATCAATCGTCGGTCGAAACCACTCTCTCTGAAAGTGAATCCTTATGAGATCTTACCTGATCCAAATCAACAGGTCGAGGTAACGGTTGACCCGATTTCACCTTCAGCAAATTGTACCTTTTCCGAAGAGAGTGAAAATGATACCACTCAAGTTATTTTTGTTTCCTTAGATTCAAATGAGCTTGGGGGTAGTCCACATGTTCCATCAAGACAGGAGGAAAACCCCCCAGTTCTCGTAACTCAAGGGATTAATTCTCCCATTTCTACAGTACCCCCTCCAAGTAGTCTAGTCATTTCCTTTGATTGGAATCGACTAGCAGGATCCCGCCTTCCTTCTTATGTGCCTTTCCAGATCATAGTACAAGTTTGTAAAATGATTATACTTGGCACTATTATAGATGAAGGTGCATGTTAGGCCCCTATACTACTAGTGTAACCCCTTATTGTTATTAGTACAACCCACTTATTATATTGATGTACCATGTAGTGCCCAATTGTGGTATTGTTGCCCCATAGAAGCCCACTATTGTTATTGGTGCCTTACATATTATTGTTATGTTCGGCTCTATTATGTTATGACCCTTAGACCCTAATAATACGAAGGAGGTCTTCATTTGATCACCAAGAATTGTTCATTTATGTAATGTAAAGGAGGTTTCCCCCTCGAAGAGGCTGAATTCTAAGGCGTTGATCTATCTTTTCTATCTTTTCTTGAGCTAGTTTCATAACAATGCATCACTAGGTATCCTTTCCCAACTGCTTGGAAAGCGCTCGGTTCGCCACCACTTGTGCCTGTTACACAGAATTTGTTGGGCTTTAACAAAGGAACCAGTCGACCATTAGGGATCCTTCCTCAGTTACCTATCACTTTGGGAGGAAAAACCATTTATCTGAATGTGATGGCAGTCCCAGGACCTTTAGATTACAATTTATTTCTTGGGCGGGACTATGTTTATCACATGTGAGCTATTGTTTCAACACTCTTTCGAGTGATTTGTTTCCCGCATGAAGGCAAGATTGTCACTGTTGACCAGCTTTCATTTCCCAGTCCAAATATGGCTCCCAGTCAACCATCTTCCCTAAATGGTCCTTATATAATAATGGTATCATCCCCACCACGGGTTAATTATTTGGTAACCTATTCCATACCTACATCAACTGACGATCAATTCAGTGATGTTGTACATTATGTTCTGGGGGCCTTGGAACCAGATCTCTCCTTCATGACCACTTATGAGTTCTGAAAAAGGAGTTCGAGGATATTTCGTTGTTTTGCATCAACCTTGTTAAAAAATGAAACCAAGGGTCTCCGAGGGTAGTTCATTGTCTTGTGTCAACCTCGTTAAAAAATGAAACAAGGAATCTGAGCAGATTTCCTTGTCTTGTGTCAAGCTCATTAAAAAATGAAACAAGGACCCCTGGAGAAAAGTTCCAAGTTGAGTCTATGATTAGATCTCACAAAAACCAAGTCGAGTCTTTCACTTGATTTCATAAAATAACCTTCTTTCCACCCACCTGATAACCATGAGTAGTCTACTTAGGTGAATATAATGAAGCTTGGGGGGCATGCACCTAGTAGTGAAGACAATTTTCCCTGTAGGTTATGTGATTGGTCTATCACACCATTCACTTTTGTCTATCTGAACGAAGCCAAAGAGGTGTTGGATAACTATCCTACTTCATTGCAGCGATTTCCATCTAGTTACAGAAGACTCTCCTTTCCGCACTGCTTCACCGCAACGACCTCCATCTGGTTACCGGAGACTCTTCTTTTCACCATGTTGGGGGCATGTAAACCAATTCAACCAGTAGTAAAGATAATTTTCCATGTAGGTTTTGTGATTGGTCTATCACACCATTCACCTTTGTCTATCTGAATGAACCTAAAGAGTTGTTGGATAACCATCCTGCTTCACCACATCGATTTCCATCTAGTTACAAAGGACTCTCCTTTCCATCCTACTTCACTGCAGCGACCTCCATCTGGTTACCGGAGACTCTCCTTTTCACCATGCTGGGGGCATGTAAACCAATTCAATCATATTTTTTCATTTTAAGCTTGTGCAAAAAAGAAACTGAAGCCAAGCATAGTTTGTTCGTTTCAAGCTTGTGTAAACATGAAACTGAATCCAAGCATAGTTCCCCATGGTTCAAGCTTGTCAAAAAATCAACCCATTTTCAATTTTTAACCCTTGTGATTGCCATTCTATCAGCCTTTTGAGCCTTGGTTGTTTTCATCTCATCACCACCATCTCTTTGTCCGATCATACACTTTCACTTGGTTGTTTTACCCTTTTTGAGGAACAGCTGCAATGAGTGGTCTTATTAACTAGCCTCTTCACATCAATCAATATGTTTTGAGAAGTTAAAACATCACCAGAACCAGTTGCTACCCTAGAAACTACTCGTTATTCAAAGTAGATTCCTCTTTAAACCCTTTTCAGACTCATTAAACATGAAAAGATTGTCGAGCGCTTGTCTTTTCCGGCTCATTAAAGTACTGGAAACGTCATCCCTCCTATATTATTTTATCCTTTTTCGGACTTGAGGGATTACTTTACAAAAAAGAACTTATGGAGTTTTCTTTTTGTTCCTTTTCAAACTCTCTAAACATGAAAAGTATCGAGTTATCCTTGTCCCTAAACTCGTTAAAATAATACCGACAAACTTGTCCATCTAGACGAGACCGAGTTTCACTGTCACTAGACTCGTTAACATCAAATAGCGACGGGTTTGCCCGAAGGGAGAATTATAGAAAAAGCATATGTTATCCTCCTCAAGCTTGAAAAAAATAAATAGGTACTGGTTAGCAATGACTGGGGAAAAAGGGAAAAGCTTGAAGAATTTATGGTAGCATGTTGCTCTTGAACATGACACTTTCACTTCATCTCCATTATTGAGTTGGGTTGGGTTATTCCATTCACTGGTCATCACACCATTGCTCTTTCATACCATCCATATTTTGGGGTTAATGCTACCAATTCATCTCAATATCGCCGACATGTTCAAGAGAAGTCATTCAGTTGAAAAATCACCATCCAGTTAGTGTCTCATACACTGCAATACCTCCAACCTTCATTTTTTTCATGACCGCCATTCCTGAACCTTGTGTCGTCAATTCGTTTTTCACGTCCAGAAATCATTTGCTTCATTTTGTGTCGTAGATGTGGGATAAATCAAGGCCTTCCTACAATGAGTCACTTCTTGTCGACATCAGCTCATTATCCAAGAAGTTGACTTAGAAACAACCCTTTCAGTTATTTGAAGCTTTCATACATCAATGGCAAGTTTCTCACTTCCGGCGACAGATTGACATCAATGGCCTTCGACCGAAAGATTTTGCATGGTGTTTGACATTGGATCATGTATTCACACCACGTGAATTGTACTGTAGTACCTTGAGGGTCATTATCATTTTCGGTGATTCCTTCCATGTCTGTTAACAGCTCACATTATTGGCTGGTAATCAGGCGATGTCATTCCATGCTCGACTTCAGAACATCTTTTCACATGGTTTGAATTGTACATCGAGCGAAGATTGAACAAGTTTGAAGACCCTGGATCTAGTTTCATCCATTCGGGCTGTGATACATTCAGGGATATAAAAACATCAAGTGTACAAAGGCTCTACACAGATGATCATCCTAACCATGGATTGCGACTCTACATCTGTAGAATCACAAGTCTGTATCTATAGACAACTATCTAATCTATGTACATGAAATGAAATTTATAAAGTTGAGCATGGGAATGCCTCCCTCAGCTGGATCATGAAAAACTATATTATGATGATGTATTGTATTGTAACTTATGCAGGTCACCTTCCAATTCAAAACTTTGGATCCTTGTGATAAAGCATTTCACCCGACATGAATATTTATGACCTCATGATTTAGGGGGCAACTGTTATAGACATATTTGGGCACATCAACCCCAAACTTATATGCTGATATATTAGGGCTCATCAACCCCTAAAAGAGTTGTTTCATACCCTAAAGAAACATAGTCATCTAAATACATCATTCCCCAAAAGTTCCATCTGAGAAACCATCCAGAAATTGCCTAAATTGAACCATACCGACTGCTCCACTGGCAAAGTGTGATGCCTACTGATTGGTACACTGCCAGGGTGTGATGCATACTGTTTAGGCCTTTCTATAGGGTGCAATGGGAAAGGATGGACAAATGTCCGAGATATTTTTCTTGGTGGTTGCTCATGGAATCTTTTGGCAACTTCCCCTGTGCCACTTGCCTCTCTGAATTCGCCCAAGGATGACTAAGGGATCTAAGAAAATATACAATCCCTTCTATTATGGAACCCATTGTAACAAGTGGAATGACACTAATCAAACCCCATGGATGACTCACACCCTTGCAAACATCTATAAATGGATCCCTCATCCAAGAGATCTAGAGGCTGGAATATTGTGAATTGCAAGGAAGTGTTGGTAGCTTGTAATTGAGGATAGAGCATTGTATTGTTGGAGTGATATTTCTATTTCATGAGGTGAAGAAGGATTGAAGCTGGGAGGATGATGCTGGATCAGACAACTGGGTTGTAATTCTCCTTTCTATTAATAAATCTCTTCAAGTTTTCTTCCATATGATTATGCAATTGTGAATGTTATCATTTGTGAATGCTATCATTTGTTCATTATATATCTGATTCTATAATGTTTATGTTGTAATAGATCACGATGCTTTGATGGTTCTTTGTTGCTGTACTTGTGCAAGTACTCTCCAAGCATATTAAGTACAGGAAGGAGTTGCAGGATCTGTCAAAGGGGAGAGAGATCAAGCAAGGGATCAAGTGGAAGTTCCAGGTTGGTCCTATTATCTTTCTCTTATCTATTTACACATAGAAGAAATCATTGAGTTGCTTTAAACTGTTGTTTATAGGGTAGCTACCAAACCTAGAGGGCTAGCATTCTTTAAAAGCTATATTATGATGATGTATTATATTGTAACTTATGCAGGTCACCTTCTAGTTCGAAACTTCGGATCCTCATGATAAAGCATTTCACCCGACATGAATATTTACAACCTCATGCTTTAGAGGGATATTGTTATAGACATATTTGGGCACATCAACCCCAAACTTATATGTCGATGTATTAGGGATCATCAACCCCTAAAAGAGTTGTTTCATACCCTAAAGAAACATAGTCATCTAAATACATCATTCCCCAAAAGTTCCATATGAGAAACCATCCAGAAATTGCCTAAACTAAACCATACTAACTGCTCCACTGGCAAAGTGCGATACATACCGATTGGTACACTACCAGGGTGTGATGCATATTGTTTAGGCATTCTATAGGGTGCGATGGGCGACGATGGACAAATGTCCGAGACAGTTTGCTAGGTGGTTGCTCATGGAATCTTCTGGAAACCTCCCCTGTGCCACTTGCCTCTTTGAATTCGCCCAAGGATGACTAAGGGATCTAAGAAAATATCCAATCCCTTCTCTTATGGAACCCATTGTCACAAGTGGAATGACACTAATCAAACCCCATGGATGACTCACACCCTTGCAACATCTATAAATGGATCCCTCATCCAAGAGATCTAGAGGCTGGAATATTGTGAATTGAAAGGAAGTGTTGATAGTTTGTAATTGAGGATAGAGCATTGTATTGTTGGAGTGAGCTTGCTATTTCATGAGGTGAAGAAGGATTGAAGCTGGGAGGATGATGCTAGATCAGAAAACTGGGTTGTAATTCTCCTTTCTATTAATAAAGCTCTTCAAGTTTTCTTCCATATGATTGTGCAATTGTGAATGTTATCATTTGTGAATGCTATCATTTGTTCATTATATATCTAATTCCGTAATGTTTATGTTGTAATAGATCATGATTCTTTGACGGTTCTTTGTTGCTATACTTGTGCAGGTACTCTCCAAGCGTGTTAAGTATGGGGAGGAGTTGCAGGATCTGTCAAAGGGGAGAGAGATCAAGCAAGGGATCAAGTGGAAGTTCCAGGTTGGTCCTATTATCTTTCTCTTATCTATTACACGTAGAAGAAATCATTGAGTTGCTTTAAACGACTGTTTCTAGGGTTGCTGCCAAACCTAGAGGGCTGGCATTCTTTAGGAATACTAGTTTTCTCGTAAACATTGAGCACCAAGGATGTTATCAAATCCTAGGTAAAAGAGCCATTGGCAAGTTCCGCCAAACACCCAACAACACATACGCGAATAAATATCTTAGAAAAGTGTTCCAATACCTGATTGTATTATGCTGCTATATCCATGGTCAAAATAGTACTGAAACCTTTCTTGAAGGTTGGGTATATCTTTTGCATCCGTGAAGGAAATATATTCAACTAGTTTTCTTTATTGGCTCAACAACTTTTAATCAATGTGACTAATGCAAAGAACCCTCCCAAGGGAAAATAAGTCAATTTCTATATGTCTGCATACTTTTTGTATGGGATATGTGATCAGAATTCTTTTCCCGACATGAGTTGGCTTGGACACCAAAAGAGATTGCTCTTCATATTTAGTGCAAAATGCTTTCAGAGTGCAGTTATAGAGGAGTCATGGAGAAGCTAGTTTATCACTTCCTCATAGTATTATACCAGATGATCTTTGAGGAACAACCACTTTGCATGTCTCGTGAGAATATGGATGCAGTAGCAAAACCTACCAATTGGTTTTCCTCACTTGATGGCACTTATCTTAGGGTGTTTTGTTATTAGAAGTCATCACATATGTTATTGAGGTATGCCAGTGATAAATTGGTCATGCAAGATTGGTCCAGGTGGATATTGGTGGCCACCCACCAAGTCCACTTGGACCCCCACCATTGTTCCTTTCAGCTTTTCAGTTTCCTTAATTGTCGCACAATTTACTATTTTTAGCAGTTTTTTGGGTCCTGATCTTCTGGAACCGTTTTGAGGCCCTAAATGATGGTTTTTGGGAAAACTGAGATCGTATGCCAAAGTTACGACCCCGGGAAGTTGATGTACCAATTTACCCAAACGGGGCCCACAGTTTGGTGTTTCATCTTCTAGGGTTAGGTTTTCGGATGTTTGGTGTTTGGGGTTTTCCATTGTTTCTCAACAATAAAATAGGCCTTTGAGCCTCATTGTAACACAGTTCAGAGGCATGTAGCTGCCACATCTCTTCTTAGAGATAAGCTACCATCACCCTAGCTGGTTTATTTCCATTACTGTTTGTAAGCATATTTCAGTATTTTACATTAATGAAATGAAGTATTATTTTCGTTGCATCTCTATGTTTATGGTTATATCTATAATTTTTTTTGTTCCTGTTTAAATCCAAATCAGTGGTATCAGAGTGGTCTGCTTTTTCTCTATTTTTCTTTGCATTTCCCCAATGAGATCGAGATATAAGGAGTTAGGGCTTGAAATGGTTAAACCTTTGCAAGACTAGCCTCGAAATCTTGATGGTCCCATGGCAGATGAGAAGAAAGACAAGGGGGCAAGAGATCCTATCAAAATCTTGGTCAAAGAAGCCCTCAAGCGACAAAGGAATGCGATGATGGACAACTTTTCCCAGATCCTTTAGTGGCTACCCAGAGGTGATGCATCGGCTTCTAGCAGCTACTCTGGAAATGCCACACCCTTTAACGTACAAGTTAATTTTGAAATCCCCATATTTGAGGGTCAGATAGACGCAGATGCCGTAGATAAATGGTTAAATCTGCTAGAGGGTTATTTTTCTGTTCATGAATTTTTGATTCGGGAAAAGGTTGTTTTCACCCTTCTCAAAGCAGCCCCCCACATCAAGGACTAGTGGGAAACCCACTGCGAGTAGAAGGATGAAAGTACCGGCTCATTAATTTCAGCCACACCCAACTAGAATTCATTCTGAGATGCCATTAAGGAGTAGTACTACCCTGTCGGAAGCTATGAGGATCAATACATAAAGTGGACCATGTTGTGGCGGGGAAGGGACCAAGACATGCCAGAGTTTACCAATCTTTTCCATACCTTTCACACAAAGTTGGGTATCAAGGATTCAGAATAGCATTTGATACTAAAATATCATGACTTCCTACACAAGTACATCCAGGAGGAAATAGAATTCTTGAACATCTCCTTACTCGGCACAGCATACCGATATGTCGTCAAGGACGAGCAGAAGTTTAAACAGAAGAAGGGACACTTTGGATCTGCCAATCCAATGCAAGGGAAAGGTGCCTCCAAACCGCAAAACATAGGACAAAGCCAAGGCGGGGAAGCCCAAGACAACCCGCCAAACCTTCAAGCAAAGAACAGTGTCACGAAGCTAAAAAAGGACACGGGAAAATGGTGTGAGCTCCATAAGAGCTCCACTCACAACACAAGTGAGTGTCGGGCCAAGCAGTCACTGGTGGTTGAGCTAAAGGTTTCAGAATCAAATGCATGTTTCAACTCTGAATCAGAACCCGACAAGGGGAATGACAAAGGGAAGAAGATTACTGATGCAGAGCCCAATGCCACTGTTGCCACCATAAAGATCCAGAAGGAGGAACCCGAAGATCTGGAGGAGGAGGAGTGTCTCTTCCACTCCCAAATGTGGGTAAAGGGATACCTGCTACAGTTCATTGTCGACAGTGGGAGCCAAAAGAAACTCATTTCGGCAGAGATCGTGAAGTGGTTGGGCTTATCGACCACAACACATCCACAATCGTACACCATTGGATGGCTTCACCAAGGACGGGATCTTTGCGTGAGCCAACAGTGTCGCCTTCCATACAACATCAAGCCCTTCACAGATGAGGTATTGTGTGACATTACTCCCCTTGAAGTTTGTGATGTATTATTAGGACAACCATACTTGTGGAAGTGACATGTTGTGTATGAATCAAGGCCTCGTGTTGTTATTATTACTTTGGCAAATAAGTTGTACAGGATACCGAAGGTGGCACCGCCTACTGCCATCTCTTTGGTTACTGCAAAACAATGCAGTAAGCTCATTTCTAAAACTAGGAAATTTGTTTTCCTAATGATACGCCCTCAAGGAAAGAAGAAGACAGTGGCCACGACCTCTATATAGGGCCCCTCTGCATGACAACTACAAATGGACAAGGTCATGGAGGAGTATGAGGAATCTTCACCTCCCCCGCAGGGGTTCCTTTGCACTGTCAGGTCAAGCACTCCATCGATCTGACCCCAGGTACGGCACTGCCCAATGGACCAATCTATCAAAGCTTTGTTCTAGAGAATGATGAAATCAAGAGGAAGATTCAAGTGTTGTTGCAAAAAGGTCACATCTATCCAAGTTCATTGCCCTGTGGGAGCCTGATCGTGTTGGTACATAAGAAGGATGGCACTTGGAGACTCTGTATTGACTATCGGGTGTTGAACAAGATCATTGTCCATAATAGGTACCTGATCCCGCAGATTGATGACCTCCTGGACCAACTGAAGGGGGAAAAATATTTCAGCAAGATTGATTTGAAGTCAAGATATCACCAAGTACCAATCAAACCCTTCAATGTGTGGAAGACTGTCTTCAAAGCTAAGGAGGGCCTTTTTGAATGGTTGGTTATGCGTTTCGGATTGACAAATGCTCCTACAACCTTCATGAAGCTAATGGATGACATCTTATGGCCATTCACCAACTCATTTGTGATGGTATACTTGGATGACATCCTGATCTTCAGCCATATTTGGGAAGAGCACCTCCACCACATCTAACAGGTTCTCCAAACACTGCGACAACACAAGCTATGTGCCAATTTGGAGAAATTCACTTTTGGCATGACCCAAGTCTAGTATCTGGGATACATTATTAATGAACAGGGGGTGCATGTGGATCCGGCCAAGATCCAAGTCATTCAAGATTGGCCCTCTCCAACCACTCTAACAAAGCTCCGCAACTTTCTAGGAATTGCCAACTTCTTTCGCAGGTTCGTGTTGGGATTTTCTCATATTACTTGGCCCTTGAGTCAAGTCACCAAGGGGGGAGCAAAAGTAAAATTATTTTGGTCTGAATCTCAATAGAAGGAATTCACAGAGTTGAAAGATCGCCTCTGCTCGGCACCAGTGCTCGCATTGCCAGACTTGCAAAAACCATTTGAGGTCGAGACAGATGCCTCTGACTATGCTATTGGGGTAGTCCTTACTCAACACGGGCATCCAGTGGCATATCACAGTGAGACACTTTTAGACACAGTCCGGAAGTATCCTACTTATGACAAAGAGATGTATTCCATTGTGCAAGCCCACCGACAATGGAAACATTACATTTTGGAGAAGGAAACGGTCATCCACACAGACCACTGACCCCTCCAGTTCATACAGGCCCAAGGGAAATTGCAGAATGACTACCATCAGAAGTGGTCCACATACCTACAACAGTTTCATTTGAATATCAAGTATAAGAAGGGTAGCACCAATAATGTTGTAGATTGCCTTAGTCGACCATCGATCATGGCATTAACCACCATGCTCAACTCTTGTGGGCACAAGACTTCTAATTGACCACTCCTCTAAAAAAGTGACCCAGAATTCGGCCACACACACAAGACACTCTTGGAGGGTCGGCATGCTCCAAATGTTCACCTCCAAGATGCCTTGTTATGCCACCGAGGTAACCTTTGTGTTCCTTCAAGTGAGCATGCCAAGATGATTTGGGAAGTACACTACAGTCGGGTTGTTGTGCATTTTGGGGTCGAGAAAATGGTGGTAGTACTACAAAAGTATCTCTATTGGCTAAATCTGTGACAAGATGCCGGGAAGTACATAAGATCATGCACTGCCTATCCCATTGCCAAACCGACCGTCAAGAAGTAAGGCCTCTATACCCCGCTTCCTACCCCTAGTTGACCTTGGGAATCCATCTCCATGGATTACATGTCAAGCCTTCCTTCCACTAAGCATGGAAGCGACTGTGTTTTTTTGGTCGTGGATAGGTTCTCAAAGATGGCCATTATGGCAGCCTGCAAGAAGAATATCACAGCAAAAGCCACTACTAAACTCTTCTTTGAATGAGAGTGGGTACACTTTGGGGTCCCACAGTCTATCATCTCAGATCAGGACAGCAGGTTCCTCAGCACATTTTGGTCCAGTCTCTGGTTGATGCTGGACACCAAACTCACTAAGTCCACGGCATTCCATCCTCAAACTGATGGCCAGACAGAGGTTTTCAACAAGATGATTGTACACATTTTGTGCATGTACAACTCAAAGCATCCACGCACATGGGACGAGAGCCTCCCCTACATTCAGCACAGCTACAATCGAGCTCTCCATAGCTCGATTGGCCATAGCCCTTTTCAAGTGAGCTTGGGATTCTAGCCACTATGTCCCATTGAAGTGGCCATGCCATTTGCAGCTACTCACGTAGATTTGACTCATGTCCAGTATGAAACAGATAAGGCAAACAACTTCATTGAGCACATCCAACATATTCACCAGTAGGTCCTTGAAATTCTAGAGAAATCAAATGCCAAGTACAAACAGCGACATGATCAACATTGGGTGCCACACAAGTTTCAGGTGGGCAACAAAGTCTGGTTGAATTTGCAAAAGAAACGCCTTACGGAGCCTATCAGAAACTCAGACCACTCCAATATGGCCCTTACACCATTACCAAGGCTGTGGGAGACAATGCATTTGAGCTCAAAATTCCCCCATTCCTTAGCCTGCACCCAGTGTTCAATGTGGACTGCCTTCGACCATACTTTCCACCATTACTAGACACATCTGACATTGCAGAACAACTCACACCCACAGAGTTAAATCCATATTGCATGGAACAAGCTGAAACTGATCAGATCATGGACACACAGATCAAGCACACTCACCAACAGAATATCCAACTGTATCGAGTTGTCAAAGCAGGCCAACTCCTTCACCAGGGCAAGTGGCTCACCAGTGACCAAGTTCAGCAAAAGTTTCCTCATCTCATGGAGGAACTCAACATAATGGAGACCATTGCTTCCTAAGGGGGGAAGAATGATCTAGGTGGATATTGGTGGCCACCCACCAAGTCCACTTGGACCCCCACCATTGTCCCTTTTAGCTTTTCAATTTCCTTAATTGTTGCACAATTTACTATTTTTAGCAGTTTTTCAGGTCCTGAACTTCTAGAGCTGTTTTGAGGCCCTAAACGACATTTTTGGGGAAAAATGGGAGAAAAATGGGTCCTTTGACTGATGTTGCTCTTCCCAAAGCTGTATTTCTCAGATAGATATTTCTAACAAGATATTGTATGCATCAAACGAAGATCGTATGCCAAAGTTATGACCCCGGGAAGTTGATGTACCAATTTACCCAAACGGAGCCCACAGTTTGGCATTTCATCTTCTAGGGTTAGGTTTTTGGATGTTTGGGTTTTTCCATTATTTTTCAACAATAAATAGGCCTTTGAGCCTCATTGTAACACAATTCAAAGGCATGTAGCCGCCACATCTCTTCTCATAGATAAGCTACCATTGCCCTCGTTGGTTTATTTCCATTGTTGTTTGTAAGCATATTTCAATATTTTACATTAATGAAATGAAGTATTATTCCAGTTGTATCTCTGTGTTTATGGTTATATCTATAATTTGTTGTGTTCCTGTTTAAATCCGGATCAAAGATATTGCTTACCATCTTTCCACAGGCTTATCATCAATCTTGCAAAGGAAAAAGAAATCACCTTAGCCCACTCTTCCTTTGTAGGGGGGATCCTATGAAATTAAGAATATGAAGGTTGCAGAAACTAAAGGTAATGAAATGGAAAACTTTAGGTCTGTCTTATGGAGTACCACCTAATTGATCCCACAAGTGTTTGTAAGTAACAATGTGCTAAGATACATTTCAATTGGTCAAGCAAGACCTATTCTAGATTAGAGGAGGAAAATATTTAAAACTATTATAATGCATGTAGGCCGTACGCACCAGTCAACCATGCATGTCCATCACATGTGACTCTAGAATAGGAAGCTACTCTGGAAGTAAGGCCATCAGATAAGCACAACCTAGTGAGCATAAAGTATAAAATTAAGGTTGCACATAGTCCAATAGAAGAGCAAAGACACAAATATAAAGCAAATCCAACTATCTTGAAAGCAGCCATGGCAGCAGAGAGAAAGAGGAAACAAAAGAAGAAAGAGGATGAGTAGATACATAAGGAAGAATAGGAGAAGAAATAATAAGAGGAAAGGAAGATGCAAGAAGAAGAAATGAGGAGAAAAGAGGAAGAAGAAACAATGTTGAAGAAAGACAAAGAAGAAGAGAAAAATCGGCTACTAGAAGAAGAATACAAGAAAAAACATGATAAAGAACTTGCCCCATAGATTGAAGACTTGATAGTGATTCAAGACATGGAGGTAGATCGAGAGTAGAAGAATCAATATGTTGATCTCACGCCTTGTACAAAATAGATCGCCACTTACTGTCCCCCTCCTCCTGCAGAAGGGAAAGCTCTTGATGATGAAGAGTAAATTTCTCCTCTTAATGAAGGTTTGATTATGGACATTTGCAACTTACTCTCAACGAGCTTCAAAATAAAATTATGCAGGAAAGAAAGAAGCACTTTCTGGATGACCTCACACATCTTACTTTCATCAAAGAGAAGGTGACTGTAATGGACACTAGCCAACTTGGCCTTTGCAGGAGCTTCTAAGTCAAACACAGAATATTTGATGGCCGAGAATAGACAAATGGAAAATAACTTGGAGGCCAAGAGACAACAGATTGATCAACTACAGGCAGAGGTTTAGAAGATAGCTCCCAAACAGGTGTACTTAGAAGAGATTCAGGATACTATACTTTGTGAAGCACTGGCATTGGGAAAAACTATGAGGAACCTCTATGAGGATTTATTCACTGTGTAGAAAACAATTGTCCCCTTGCATGACATGCAAAATAAATCAAGGGAGAATGCAAAAATTTTAAAATTTGATCACGCAACTATCACTACAGTGCATGAATGGGGAATTCAATATAGAGGTGCACCACCTAAGTTGGTTAAGAAAACAAGACAACAATCTAATTTGGAAAAAGTTGAAGTTTGGATGCTTATACAAAGAAACAAACAACTCGACACTTTCATAGCCAACATCTTATCCTCTTACGCACAGTTGTACAACAATGTAGATTCTATGGTGAAATATCATAAAATCGCTTCAGTCAACACATTATTAGAAGAAAAATGAAGAAATGTGGTCAAACTGGAAGTCTCAGAATACTTGGAAGATTTGAACCATATCGCTACCTAAGAGGACTCATAATTAAATAAACATAACATGTAGAAGTATATTGTTGGCCCTACCAAGATCAACACCATGTTGTTATTATTGAAGAATGAAACAGACTAGCTCCAAAACTATATACCCAGATGCAATGTGGGCTAGAGTTCGTGTTTAGCCTAATCCCATCGCAAGTTTGAGGAGACCATCACACAATACAAATCTTGGCATCGCAATGTGACTGAAGATCTGCAAGTTGAAGTTTCTAAGCCAAAATTTCCTCAAACTCAAGTTTGATATGTTATTTTGGCTTATTAGGCTTGTTTTATTTGGATTTACCCATTTTTGTCTCATACGAGTATTTGTAATATTATATTTCAAATAAATTTGTAAGTGAAAGTTCAAGTATCAATTGTGGAATATGAAGGGTCATTAGTTAGAAAAGGACAAAACAAGTCAAAAAGTCATGAGTGAAGTCCAAAGGTTACAAAGGGAGATGGATAGACATATCATATGTTATAAATACACCCTCATAAATCATGTAAAGGGCTTGAAATAGAAAGCTTGGGAGTATTCTTTGGAGCCTTGTCTTCTCCTATTTAGCATAGGATGATTATATTTCTTTGGAGAAGCAAGTGTTGGCTTCATGTTCCATTATTCAGTCTAGTGTCTTGTCAATTATAGATGTATGTCTGGAACTTTCACTTTTAATAAAAGCTTAGAGCTGACACATCTTCATGCACATATCATAGATGTAAGACTATTCTTGTTATATTTTTTCAATATGTGTTATTTCATTTATGCTAATTCTTGTGAACTAATTCATTTTCTTTAGTACGAATCATGTTGAATGTGTGTTTTTATGTTATTTCGATCATGCTTATATTGTGAACTATTTGTAGGTTAACTTATGATTCTCTTTAGTGCTTGTGCGTCTCTTTTAATCTAAGTACTATTACATGCTTCTAAGGGGCTCACTTTATTTCCATTTGATGTGATGGAATCTCTCATGCATTACACTTGACACTTCACAAAGTCATACACTTGTTTCCACCAAAGTCATGTATACATCATTCTATGTGTTTATTGCAGCCAAGTCACACTATTAAAACCCATCACTTTAGAAACTAGCCATATTCTCGTTGGGGATCCTACTCCAAACAATGTGGGGTCTAATTGGGACTTCACATCAAGGAGACCCCCTCCCCTGTTAGCGACTTCCAATAACGTCAACAAGTTTTTGGCGCTAGAAGGAGGGCCAAATGACAAGATGATCCTGTGAAGTCTATTTAAAACTTTCTTATCTTTAAAAGGATTCTTCCAAAAGTTTAACCCCAGCATGTTTTTCTAGAGTTGCAAATCTGAAAGTGCCCTCAGGGATAATTCAAGACTTGTTGAATTTAAAATTTGATGACAAGGGTGGAACAACCATTCTTGAGCACACCGCTCGTTTTCTTGAATTTTGCATCTATACTGAAACTGACAATGAGGATACTGCTTGCAGGTTGTTCATCCTTACATTCTAAGTGCATGTTAAACAATGGTTTTATACATTTTCGAATGCCTCCATTCACTCTTTCAAACATCTTGTCAAGGAGCTTTGTCACACCTTTGATAGGTATGATTATGAAACTATTTATAAGAAAATTATTTGTCTTAAAAAAGATCTTGATGACTCTTTTGAATAGTTTCGCAATCATTTCATTCATTTATGTTATGAATATTCTGAGGATGATATTGATTGGAATTGAAAGCAAGAGAAGTTTGAGTATCTTGCTCAAATTTCTTTGAATCCAACTGAATATGAATCTTTTGAAAGTCTCCCAACATTTCTTGATCATGGAGCTCTCAAATATGTGAAAGAAGAAGTTGTTATTCTGGGTGACTCTTCATCTTCTTTGTTAAACCAAACATTCCCATGCACACAAGTTGAGGTTTGGGAACTTGAAAGTCAATCTGTTGATCTACCACCATGTTCTCCCACTTCGCATGTTCAAAATTTGAATGCAAGTTCCAATTGTGAATCTAATTTAATCAATGATATTATTTATTATCATCCTCCATTGGTTTTATCCTTTGACCCTCCTAATTTTGAGTTGTTAAATCAACCTGTTATAACTACTTCTTTTGATTCTCAAGAGGATCAAGTTTAAGATGGAGTAATTGATAACTTGTTGTACTATGAAACAACCCCCCATTTATATATAGCAATATCTTAGATTAGACATATAAATGGGGACCCTTTTCAATTTTTTTGAGTCTTAGAATAATAAAAACTAACTCTAAGAAATTGCCTTAAAAACTCTTAAAACAACCCAAGATAAGATCCTCATCGCAAATCAGATTTTTTCCATGTGATGAACATGAAACACCTTTAAAAAATTGCGATGTGCGATGAAACCTCCCATTGCTATATCTCGATTAAACAACTTGTGAAATCACAATGGCATTTCATAGAAATCACAAGTAATTAAGCCTTGCCACTATGAACTTCATTAATGATTTGCGAAATGCGATATTCCGATCTCACAATTGCATTTTCGCCTTAGAAGTAGGCAACACTACATTACATCATTTTAAAAATTGCGATGTGTGAATAGAGTGGTAAGCATGTGAATTAAATTTGTTTGAATGTAATAATGAATGATTTGACAGGTTAATAAATGTTTAGCGGCCCAAGGAGGGGTAATGATTTTCCAAGTTATGGGCAGTTAATGTTGGATATCTCATCTAAACCTATCCCATGATCCAAAGTCATTTTAGAAAAGCTTTCAGTCTTAATTGCCTGATGTCGTCTGCGCTAATATATCTCGTTTATTTCAGGCAAGATACAAAAGACATGTCATTGAGAAGGTAATGCGGAAACAAAAGAAACAGAGCATTACAGAGTCCAGGTTTACAGAAATGGCTCCTATATTCTCTGATATAGTATGCAACACTGACAAGGGAGCAACAGCTTGGGAGGTCATATACAATAAGCTCGAGGATGAGCATCCCAAGGTTACTATCACAAAAGCAACAACTGATTAAACAAAACCTTCAGGACTCCAATTCAACGGTGTCGCCTGTTCTTTCCTTCATAGAATAGGAGCGAGAGCTAAAATCCTGCCATACACAGAAAAGATCAGGGTGGGTGGTGGAAAACCTCACAATTGAAGATACGCAATTCAGGAATTCGCGAATGGAACTCATGGGGTCATTTAGAGAATAGGACTTGAAAAAAATGTACCATATACCTGACCCTCTAGATATATATGATACGAAATACATGGCCAACTTTGCTAAGAAGAACCAAGATCCCTTCAAGGTGATTCAAGGCTAGAGAGTGTTGGAGAACAAATCCAAATTCAAGAAATTAGGTATGTATGCTATAGCCTCTTTGGAAAACACCTACAACTATGCAGCTACTATGTTATGTAGACTATATGGGTTATCCAATAATGAGAAGTTTTCCATAGAATGGATTCCTCTGGTTGATGCCTGCGTTAATTCCCACATTATGAATTTGGAAACCATCCAATCTGATAACCTAGCCACCATCATCATTGAATATCAACAGAAGAAATCTTCCTCTCTAGAGAACCTTCCTCCATTCTATTTCAGTGCCTACATTATCAATGCCATCTATTTTTGCACTGAATTTCCAATCATGGGTTGGAAATGAACCTTACAGGACCCCTACCCTATCCATCTTAGTCATAAGCAAATTTGGAATCCCATTACATACCCCATTTCTATCAAATATGTCATGTTATTATTTTCCCGCTGCATCAATTAATTTTCAATAGGAAAGCTCCCAGATTTTCCCAAGAAGTTGCTATAGACCTTCTGGCTGTCAGCAAATATTGTGTTGAAGAATGGTTCACCTATGTTAGGGTTTTTGGTAGCACAGCAGACCCACATGTCCTCCCCTTGTATATTTATGATAAATTGTTGGCAAGGGAAATCACCTGCCAGACTGTGGGAAAAAGCCTAACCAAAGTTCTCAAAGAAAGCAATAAATTGTTATGGCCATCTTTTCCTATTAAGTGTGGTTCTTTTTCTTTCGAAAATTTTAATCATGCGATAAGGGAATCAGTAAGCATGGAAGGCCTCAGGCTTCATACTTTGCCGAAAAGGCTATTTGATCCAAACAAGGTAGCATATAACATCACTACTGCGCTAAAGATCAAGCCATATAACCACGAGGCTAACAATTTTGAAGACTTGTTACAGTCAACTCAATCCTTCGAACAATCATTCAAATGAGCAAGGGAAAATCTAAGTCCTGATATTTTGGAAACTTTCAGGAATTCAGAAATAGAAGGCTCGAAATAATTCTGATGCACTTGTTGAAAATCGAGGACAAGCCCACACCCAGTGTGACTGTCAATAGCGAAGGACCTAGTTCTCACATTGAATCTCAAGTAAATACTGAGAAAACATTAGATACAGGGAACGCCCAAGACATCGATAACACAGCAGAATCCAGCAGGAAATCAGCCAAGAAACAAGTTATGAGCACCCCACCTAAAGATGTCAGTTCAGAGGTCAAAAGCGACAATTTGGAACAGGATTGGAATCAGTTTAATAAAAAATTGTAAGACACTCCCAACACTACAGATACCCAGGAAAAAATGGAGTGTCAAACTCCTCTACATAATCAAGAAAATATAGAGTCCAAGATAATAGACGAGCAAGAAATAATGTCTCAATAGACTGAGATTATTCTTCCTCTGCCCACAACAAATATTGTCTTGAAAGTGACTGAAATCCCTCCTCTAGATGTGTTCTACAGCTCGCTACATAAAGTTATATTAAGAAGACAAAGTAAAAAGAGAAGGGTAGAAACACCTGAGCTCCCACCTAGAAACGAGTCAATGGACATAGTCTGGAGGGACATTCCTTCCAACCCAACTGAGAACTTGACTAGATTATGACATTTTACGGGATCATATGCAACGAACGCCATGGAAAAAGCCACTGAAGTCTCTATTTTGTTAAGAGAAAAGGAGGAGAAGATCACACAACTTGAACAACAACTTGAAATAGAGAGGGCAAGCATGAACAGGCAGGCCGCTGACCAGCTTGCTAATTTGCAAGAGAACATGGAGGTCCTAAAGATAAGCCATGAAGTCGATATATCAGCCAAAAATATGCAACTCCAATAATTGTAGCAAGCCATGGAAAGATATAATGATACTCCTATTTTCAAGGAGTTCATTAAAGAGGAATTGTAATTGAATTCCCTCCTGATGAAATAGCAAGAACAATTCTGCCAAAAGATTTCACACATCACTCGTTATCTAATCACTAGTGACCAGCTAACAGATAAAGTGATTGACCAAAGAACTGAGTTTACTGATCTAAACTCCATAATCTTAGAGTTCATCGAATGGCAAGAATCAAAAGATGGGAGGAAAGTCAATCTTCCTAAGATTGAGGAGACACACAAGGACATCCTTTTCACGGATTGGGACGCAAGGATCAAGCAAGTAGAGCTAGCAGTGGCAAGAGAAGCTAGGGTGGCGAAGAACATAATCAAGGCAAAAAACCACACTCTGTTTTCCACCAACCTGGTAAAAGAAGGCAATCCAAAAGAAATGCCTGATTTAGGTCATTTGCCTAAAAGCTGGCAAGAAAAAGCAGAAACTCAAAGGGAAGCAATTGCAAAATTGGCAAAGACCGACTAGGATTCGTATTGGAAATACCTCATTAAGCCGCACAGCCAAATCATGACCCTTAACTGTAGAAATTTTGAATAATATGACACTTATTCACAAAGATTATCCTGATTATACACTATTTGCGGAATCATGCATAATGCATAACCTCCTCTATGTTGATCATCAATTTACAGTATTAAAGAAACAATTGCATGCACACATTGAAGCATCAATCACACATATCAACATAGTATGTACCCGGGGAAAGCATGAAGCTGAAAACCTCCAACTATCTGTATATTATATTGATTGAAAACATGTAACAATACATAGTACAATACTCCTCACAAGTACTCAGCACTATCTCCACCTGTTACACACAAACTAGCTCAGATCTGAATCAATCACAGGTTCAAAT